>JBAMAX010003605.1:0-18876 GCA_037043745.1 Chymomyza amoena | reverse complement strand
ATAAAAAGTTATATCTTATAATAGCGAAATAATTTAGAAAAAAATTAATTCGAAATTTCAACAAAAATTGACTAATAAAAGCACTCAATTTTTTTGCCAGGATTTTAATAGCCTGCATCAAAAGTCTAAGAGCTGCCTTAAAAACAATTTTTGTAAGTTCATACGAAAGTTTTTGGAAAGGAAATTATTCGCAAACCAAAAGTGTATAAATTAACTCCTCGTTTTTACCTCGTAGCTGGGATGTGTTAATTTTGTGGTCAAAATATTTATAACCCTTATCCAAAGAATGAGGATAAGCAATTAATCACTCAATTATTATTAAATTTACTATTTGTAGTGTTATATGTTATTTGCTGGTTTATACGACGACAAAAGATTACAAGGCGTAAAAATATCCTAATTTTTATTATCTAAGGGTAATAACAGGTGCGGATCTAGGAATTGGACCTCGGGGGATTCTTCACTTCTAGAGTATTGGACCTCGCAAAAGACTTTTAACTCAGTAATGTAATACTGTCAAAAATACTGTAAAAAAAAATATTTTCGTAAATACTTTTTTGAGACAGCTGACGTCACAGATATGACATTAAAGCTTATTTTGAGAATTTTAGCACCTAATCCTAAGTGAAAGTTTTCAATACTGCAGCAACACTCAAGCAACATTATTTTGAGAATTTTAACTCCTAATCCTGACAGTTTTCAATACTGCCAGCAACACTTAAGATGGCTTTATTTAGGGCTTTTGGATTTCCTTTCTTATTTCGGTTTTGGTTTCTTGTTTTTTTTCTTTTGGATATAATAGATGTTATTTGAATTAAATATTTTTGAGATGACAGTATTTAGGGCAGATGATAGATTTTGTCAAAATAAAATATGTTTTACGTAAAAACAAAAATTTTTTAAAATAAGACATTCAGAATTTTTCTTGGTTAAAAATAAAATGCCGCATTAACAAATATGCGGCTATCTAAGAATGTTTTCACTCTTTTTTCTGGTTGACAAAATCGTATTTAAGTTTCGTGAAAAATTGTTATCGTACCATTGTTTTGATTTCATTTTTCATATGTTTCATTATCAATTACAATGCACTGGGCAGAATTATTAAGAAAACTTTTATAATATTTTGACTTTTCTTTTTTTTCCAACTTTTGCTTGTTTTTCATAATTTTTGCTTACTTTTTCTTTTAAATAAGCACCTTGGCTTACTTACTAATGTGCTGCTCGCAATTGATTTTTATACATTTTTACAGAAATTTACCCATTTTTGTAAATTAGTCTAATACCTTTCTCCCTTATATAAGGATCTCTGGAACCTCTTTTTATTTAATTTTTTAGGAAGTTATTAATGGAAGAAAAATTATTTTTCTGGCATGTTACAATCAATTTCTAACTTTTAAAAAGGCAATTAAGATATATCAAGCAGAAGAAAGATGTTTCAACAGGCTATCGCAGGCAGCTTTAAATCTAAGAAATCTATATATATAAACGAAACTTATGTTTTACGTGTTACGGATGATCTCATGAATACCTTAATGAATTTCAATTTTGATTTTTGCGCGTGTAAGAGGTTGTAAATACGGAGGTTTTAGGCCTATTTCAATGTGTTTGTATGTATTGGCTCGTGAGATATACGCATTTTGTGAATATCGGTTTTTGTGTGTTTATTGCCATATATACAAAAACTGAATTGCTGTTAATCAATGTTCGAGGTCCAACATCGTTTCAATCATTAGATCTCAACAGTGAATGGCGTATTGTGTGCAACGTATCGAGAGGCATGTCAAGAATTGAATTTTTTGCAAAATGATTTTCACTGGTATCAAACTTTTGCAGATGCTGCTATTACTGCTCATCCATATCAAATAGGTGTTCTTTTTCCGATTATTTTGGCAACATGTTTTACATTAAATCCACCTGAATATCTATGCTTGGCGATGGCTAATAAAGCATAAGGACAATTGGTAATGCCGTCTCCTAATCGATCGATGCATGATGTATTTCGATTAGAAGAAATACAACGAATCAAATTAATTGTCTATCTAATCGTAATGCCCAGGAACGTGAAAATCGCAATGAACGTGAAAGAATTCGGTTAAGACAGACCCGTGAAGCGCAACATTCGACTAATAATGGTGCAAGTTTGAATCGAGCTGCAAACTAATCTAAAAATCTTATATTTTTCCAGATTAGCTAACTAGAGAATCTTACGATGGTTATTTACTTTAAGAGTATTCAAAAAGTTTGGGCAGGACAACGTCTGCCGGGCCCACAAGTAACTTTTAAAAAAGCAATTAAGATAGATGAAGCAGAAGAAAGATGTTTGATCAGGTCTAAGAAATAAATTATAAAAAGTATTCAATTTCTTTTCGATACGTCTCTAACTATCTGTCTATCTCACTAACCAATAGTCCGAAAGCTGTCAAAATTATTCGCTTTTGAAAGATTGTACTAACTGAAACTCATATGGATTTAAATCTAGTAACGAAGCCTACGAACTTTTCAGCCCACTTTCTATATATAGTACTTTTATTTTTATTTTTTCCGAACTTTTCTATTCTTGCAAAAAATAGTAAAATTACAAAAATATCCTTGTCCAAATAACTTTTGCCGCTCATTGTATATATACTTATTTGTATAATAATCAAACTTGTAATCAAGCAACACGCAAGGCAAACAAAAAATACACTCACACACACACACATACACTCGCTCACTCTCACACGCACACTTACACACACTCACACTCCCCCACACACACTCAGCTAGCCATGGTGGAGGCCAATGTGATTAGCTTTTTGGCAATGAGATTGAGCGTTGCGCTGCAATATGAGCGTTGTACTACTGTTGTAGTTGTTGTTGCCGAATACTGTAGTTAGTGTAAGGTTTGTTGTTGGCGTCGCCGCCATTTTTATATTTTTTTTGACTCATTTCCGGCGCGTCGCATGCATGCCATAAAATGTTGCCAGCTGGATGGATGCTGTAGCTTATCTGCGAGAACATGGTAAATGTGTTTGTGTTAGTGCGTGTGTGTGTGTGAGTATTTCAGTGCAGCATACTTCATCAGCTTTATATTTTTTTTCTTTTGGCTGTTTTGAGTACAATTTCCTGGCACATTTCTCACTCATAAGCAAAGCATAGCAGAGCACAAAAAACAAACAAAAATGAGGAAGAAATGCCAAGTAAAATACACATAGACATTTTTTTCACTTAAGGCCGTTGATGGCTGCCTTTGCAGTAAGTCAAATTATAAGCCTCCTTTGTAGTTGTATATAGGTATAATGTGTATGTGTGTGTGCGTGTGTGTGTGCGTGTGGGCTGTCAGATTTTATAAGCTCGCATATTAGACGGCACAAGGCCAGGGCAAAAGCAAAATGTGTTGACTGTTCAAAGCTGCCATTTCTTGGCTCAAACCATCTCTCAAAAAAGGCTGAAAACATAAAAAAAGCAACAAAACGGCAAATGAAAACACAAAAAAAAAAAAAACGAGAAAATGTATGTGCGTAGTCGTGGCTCATAGTGACTCACTTACCCGAATAGTTTGCGTCTGGGAACGTCCCCCAAAAGTTTAATTGAAGCAACCTTAAAGGTCGCCTGCCATTTGGCCTAAACTTGAGAGCGCCCCAAACGCAGCCATTTTTGCTTTGCTCTTTATTTTTTGCTTGGCTCGGCTTTATGCAAATGTCTATGGCCATTTTTGTTGGCATTGTAGCACCAATTTGTATTTGTGTATGTGTACATGTGTTAGTCAAAGCCCTTTTTGGACAACCCTTCACACACACACAGCACACACACTCAATTACACTGAGCAAATCGATGGCACTAAATTAGTCACAAGTCAAAACTAAAAGTTTATTTATATTGGTCTAAAAACTTTTGTTATTAATTAGGCCATGTTGTCGATTTGGATTTCCACTTGGCTAAGTGCACTTTGTTGTTGAATAGAGCAATGGAAATATAAATAAAATTAAATAATTAAAATAGAAAACTATAAAAATAGTTTTACAGTGGCGTAGGTAGCTTTATTTTTCTATGGGAATTGAATTTGTTATTTTCTATAAAATTAATTGGACAAATCTATATTTTATACGAAAATAATTTAATTTGGGGTTGAGCCCCTTGATCTCCTATGTAAACCAGTACAGAGTCACCAGTATATAAGTTAGGTTAGGTTGTATAGGCAGCTCAGATAGTGTCTGAGAACATACAGAGAGCATGAGCTCCATTTTGTTGCCTAATTAAAAGAAGGGGAGGAAGATCAAAAGCTGTGTGCAACCCTAATAGCCTTAGTTTCTCATGTTGCTGAACCATTTTGAGGATTCGACAAAAACACCCACATCTGCTATGGGCATAAAGGCTAGATTACCTAGATCCCGTACAATATTTTACCCCGAAACAAGGTTCGTCTTCTTTCTGTCGTGATGGGGAACGTGAAACATCTCAGCCATATTGCCTATGGTGAATTGCCTCGTTACAACCCCTACCACCATCCCAGTCCTGTTTTTATGGAAGCGCAGGAGTTCAGGTGTTCGCTTTGGATCATATCTCGGCAAGAGTGCTCGGGAGTACGACAACCAGACTCCATGTCCCATTTGCTTTCCGCCAGTGCTCTAGCCGTCTCCCTGATTTGCGAAACGACGTCCTGTAATGCTATTTTTATGTCCGTAACCGCAAGGTTAGCTGCCGAACGACTACTGGTACACTCGCCTGCCGCCTCGTCACCAGGGACACCTGAGTGGCCCGGAACCCAGTAGAGGGTTATTGAGTGGTGATGGAGAAGGTTGACCAGTATATTTTTCTTTCCATCTAGTACACCTCTAGGGAACTTAGGGCTTCAACAAGAACTTTTCACGGACTCTGCATGGCGCAGTTTGGATTGCTGTGTCCCAGCTAATGTTGTGTTGGGACAATTCGTTTAGTGTTGTACGACGCCAGGTTGCCTTTGGCCTTCCCACTCGTCTGTCTTCCTGAGGGTTCCATTTCAATGCCATCCTGACGATGCTGCTTCGGTCTTTTCTCAGAACATGGCCAACCCAACGCCACTTGCGTATTCTTATCTGCAGATAGGAACTTCACTAGTGTAGTGCCACAGTTCCGCGTTTGATATCCTGCTGGGCAGGTCCTACGGGACCATCCACGTTTCACTGCCGTACAACAAGATGGATTTGACGCTCGCATTGAAGATCCTCCGCTTTATTCTTCTGCTTATTTGCTGGTTTCTTCATATGCGGAGTAATCGTCCAAACGCTGATCGCGCTTTGCTTAAACGATTCTCTATATCCTCATCCACCCCACCACTGGTGGAAATTGTGGTGCCAAGGTATGAGAAACTATCGACAAGGTCGATAGTGCTCCTGCAGATGGTTATACTACGTTGGCTGGTGTGGATAAGGCGCATCGCTTTGGTTTCGAATGAGTTTATCGAGAGTCCAACTTTGCTGGCCAGGATCTCGAGATCATTCACTTTGGCTTGGATATCACTTAGTTTATGAGAGATGAGACAAATGTCGTCCGCGTAATCCAGGTCTTCCAAATGAGGGGTGAGGCTCCACGTAATCCCACGCCTAGACCTGCATACATCTCACTTAACGTGACCAGTATATAGTCAGCTCAAATCAATTTCAACCGAAAAGAGTTTTTGCATATTTGTTGGTAAGCATTTTTTTGTGAAGCTCTTCACGGATCGTTACTCGAAGTTGACTCTTTGGGTAAAGGGTATTAAAATAGCAGGTTGTAGAGTTACTTTCTGATACCTTTGTGCAACCCATCTATTTCAAATCTATTTCAATATTTATAACACCTTTTCTCTCAGTGTACACACACTGATGTATATATCTACTGCTCTCTCAAAAAAAAAAACCAAAAAACCAAAAGCACAGCAGTTCCGGCTCGTTATATGCGTGTTGGGTCGTCGGACCCACAAATTGTTAAGTCATTGAATGAATCTCTATGAAAGTTAAACGAAATGAATGCAGCATCCAATTCCATTTCTCAACCAGGACGCACGTTAACATCGGCATTCAATTGCACTGATTGTAGTATTGGTTAAACTGGGCTGGGCTGCTCCTCTACTCAATCTTCAATTTTTCGAATGATTCGGAATGTTTGTTTAAAGCTTATAGCCTGCAATTTCTCGCCGCTTTAAATTAATTCACTGCAAATGTAATCAAGTCTCTCTTTTCTACTTTACAAAATCGATTGAAATTGATTCATGGGCAGCCAAACGGAGAGCTGAACGAACAGAAATAGCAACAGAACATCGGGCATCCAAATCGGAATCAGTTACTCCACTACAGATTGGCATAAAATCAAGCCAAATGGCATTACATTTTAGATTCAGCCATTGGGCATGTTCTTGTTTTATGGTTGTATGTGCGTGTGTGTGTGGGATTGTGTGTTTGTTGTGTATGACAACGTCAGCTGCAATAACAATCTTTGAATGTAAATGTGCGTTCTATTCGAGAAGAGGCACCAAGGACGGACGGGTAACATAGTCCAGATTACAAACAACTGGCCATAACAATATCTGGCATTCCATTAGCTTCAGTTGATTTCCATTTTGGTCTGCTTTACAAATTTTTTTTTTATTACCAGCTTTGCTGTCATGTTTAATATGTGAGCGGCTTTTAAAAAAGAAGAAGAAGCTCTCCGAGTGGTGGTAATTATGTGGAAAGGATTTGGTCAACTTTTTGGCCGAATTTCCTATGAATTATTAAAATTTACAAATGACAGACAGTTGATAGACTTTAGTCAGGTTTTGTGCGGTCTACTTATGTCTTGGGCTGGAATAAAAGTGAGTGGAATAAATTTATTATGAGTTTTGTACTTTAAAGTACTTCAAAATACAGGGTCACACTAAGTAGGTAGGTAGGCTAAGCCGGCAGTTGGAGGTTAGCGTCCAAACGCACTTAGGCTTAGAAGAGACCCTTTATGATACCGATAATGGGAGTAAGGGATAAGGATATAGAACAGACAGGAAAAATTAGGGAAATAGGAAAAGTGTAAAGTGCAGGACCATGCTTAACTTGGGACTCGAACCCACAACCTCGTGGATGATTGTCTAGTGCATTGTCGCTAGGCTATCAAGGCCGCTAAGGTCACACTTTATAAATTTAAAAATTTGTTTAAACGACTAATAAACTAGACAGCCGCAAAAAAAAACAGAGTGACCATGTTCGATTGATTTTGGGTTGCCGGCTAACTTGCTTTTTTTACTTTAGTCACTCTTATATACCTGGTAATAAGGGGGCGAATAAATGTGCTAGAAAAGAATTAACGCTGCCTGTGACCTTTGCTGTTACAGATTTAGTACGATCTCTGCAAGATGTTGAATTGGGAACCACTAAGATAGTTAGATGCGAGGCAGTCCGACAATGGGCCACTGCCTCCAGTCGCCACATCTTCCGCGCACTCTGGCCAAAGTTCAACTCAAAGTGATGTGCCAGGATGGTTGAGCGGAATCTCTCCTTCTTCCCCCTACATTTCTCTTCCTTTTTACTATTCCCGTCTCTTAAAAAGGCATCACAATGGGCCGCAAGTTCTCCGGGTTATTGAAGCCTTATGGCTAACGACAATGGGACACTGCGTCCAGTCGT
The DNA here is from genome assembly GCA_037043745.1 of Chymomyza amoena. Classification (NCBI taxonomy): domain Eukaryota; kingdom Metazoa; phylum Arthropoda; class Insecta; order Diptera; family Drosophilidae; genus Chymomyza; species Chymomyza amoena. The sequence goes on along the minus strand of JBAMAX010003605.1, from coordinate 11,284 downwards.
CACATCTTCCGGGCACTCTGGCTAAAATACAACCCAAATGAATGCAGCAATATGGTTGAGCTGAATATCTATTTCTTCCCTCTACCATTTTCTTCTCTTTTACTCCTCCTGTCTCCGGGTTATCTTAGCCTTGCACCTAGCTAATCTAACCTAAGTTCATTCTTGCCTTCATGGTAACTTGGCGGCACACTAGGAGAGATCAGCGGTAGCAGCAATTCTCGCAGTTATCTTATAGAAAAACCTGTGCAGGACGTAATATTGGAAATAACAAGTATGAATTGCAAAATATATTCCTTTTGTCTTATCGAAATTTTGAATATCAAAAAACAATTTGCTGAGCCTGCTAATACAAAGTAAATCAATCACGATACGGATCACGATAATGACCTCTATATTCAATAATAGGTTAAAAATAAAATTCTTGTTTTCGTTCGATGGGTCCAATACTTAAATAGTCCTTTTCTTACCAAGAATGTGCATATTTAAAAAAAATTTGGCATTCAGGATGACTCTCTTTCTTATGATCTTAGATATTCATATAGACCGACATGCCTGCTCCAGACTTTAATATGTCGATTTTTAGACTTAAAATAAATAGTTAAATCGACGATTCAGAACCGAAATCGAAATTCAGAATAACTGAATTACCTTTTTTTCAATGATAATGATTATAGAGTACTCCACAGTCTGGGAATAAACCAATTATTGCAATTTCTATTAATAAACAAGTAACAAATGAATAGTTAAATAGATGATTCAGAATCGAAATCCAAATCCAGCATGAACTTTTTTTTATGATAATGATTATAGAGTACTCCACAGTCTGGAAGTAAACCAATTATTCCAACTTTTAATTCTAAACAAGTACAGCCAATTAAATGCATTTCTTTCCTACAGTGTCAAAGAAAACGAAGGAAAATGTTATGCGAAAAATTTGAGGATTTGAATTGATTGATGTGCTATACTCGATCGGAATTTCCCATAATTCCAAACGAGCTTGCAGTCATTTACTTGTCTTGTTAAAGGACTTAATATTTATACAAAGTTTATTTTTAGACAAATCTGTGTACAAATAATCAATTTTAATAAATAATTTTGTCTATTTATAACAAAAATGTTCGTTTTCAACAATATTAAAAGTGAACTTGTGTAACAATTATTTAAGAGCAATTTACTTTGATGTATTTTTGGCCAATTAAAGAAAATAAATGTTAAATCTTTAGCACCTAAACAATAACAAATATATTGTATAAATCATGAGGAAAAAATCAAAACCTTGTTCAATCCACACGAACATTGTAAATTAAATGAATATTCATAAATTACATAAATTTTGTTTGGCGATGTTACAATAATATTTTAGCTTGTTAGCTATAAGTTTGTTTTATTTTAATAATTTGAAGTTTTGCTTAAAGCTACCCATTGAAATTTACAGAGTCAGATAATTAATCTTTTCAACAATAGATTCAAAATCAATTGTTACATAGTCAAAGAATAGTAAAAAAAACTTGGTCCAAAGAAAGAAGGTCACTATTTTCATTAATTTTTAAATTAAATTTTGTTGTTGCTCGAGATGTAAGTTTGGAAGTTGTATACAAAATTAATAAATCAAAAATTTTGTGTCTGAACATTCAGTAAGCGATAAAAAAATAAGATTCAAAATTTTTTTTTAAAAATTAATAAATTTTATTTATTTATAATTTTTATTATATGTATTATAAATAAAATAACATATCTACTAATAAGACTACTAGCAACCTATTAGCTAGGACTCAATATAAATTATAATTTTTATAAATATATTTAGTCAATATTTTAAACATTTCTAAAATAAAATTGTTAAAATTTTTTCAGTATTTCATATAATTTTCATATAATTTTCATTTAAAATTAACATTTCTGCTATTCAGTAATTAAAACAAATTTTGTTTCGCAATAAATATATTTTTTTCTATACATTCTCAATAAATTTGTTTCACCCAAATCAAATAAGGTCCCTTATCAAAACGAGATTGAGTAACCTAACAGGCAAACAGAAAGCATATCAAGTGAGCTTCAAGAACAATAACGAACCTCGATCTATTGAAAGCTTCCAACTAACTAAAGCTTTTGTTGCATAAAAAACTTTGCTATTGTATATTCGTAGTTATATACATAATATGTATAATAGTCTTTGATTTGTTTACTTAACAAATCCAATTGCTTTGTAAACTGTTCGAAGCTGTTATACAAATTGGCATAGTTTGTTTTATTTACGTTTTCATATTTTATGTAAACAAATACTGTGCTTTTTATTTATGTTCACCTTATACTTCAGCTGCATAAGGGTGAATATAAAATTTGTAAATGATTAGTATTAATTCGCAATGAGTAAAAGTAGGAAGGTAGAAAAGATTCGGACTAAGCGTCCCAATTAACTTAGACCAAGAATAGGCCCATTGGGATACCGATAATGGTATAAGACAGGAAAAAATAGGGGAAATGGAAAAGTGGAAAGTACATAACAATTCTTTACGTGGAATTCGAACCCACAACCTCTGGGATGACAACAGTCTAGTGCACTGACGCTAAGCTATCAAGGTTGAGCATTGACTAAAAGTTGTTAAAATTTATAATTTTGAACATTTTCTAATTTGGGCATAATATTTCGAGAAATAGTCTTAAAACGAACAAAAAATATGATATAATATAGTAAAAGACATACATATAACAAAAACTGCATAGAAGAACTCGAGTTGAAATGGGAAGAGGATTTTTTTTTGGGAAACAAATGAAGCGTCCACCTTCTCTCCGATATTTAGAATAAATCGTTTCCAAAATATTCAACCTAAAAGGTGAACAGAACATCTTTTGTTTTAAAGATATTTACTTATTACTAATTAATAATTTAATTGTAGGCAGTAAAGTCTTGGGTTTAATATTTTTTATTTATCTAATTCAACAGAAGCTTACATTTAAGTATTTTATGCAAACTTGCTATTTTATTTATAATTTTTTATTTTTCTCTTATTTATAAATTTACTAAATGTCGAATAACGGACAGATTGTAAACAAAATATGAAGAACACAAGGGATACCTTTTCTTTTTTATTTAAAATATTTAAGATTCTTACATATTTTATACTATTATATATTACATATATTAATACTATATGTACATAGAAAAATTTGAGGTTAGAAAATTATATAAAAATTCAATAATACTTTCGTGACGGAAAATAACTTTACCCGAAAATATAATAGATAAATGCACCGATTGCTCTAAGTTACAAGCCGCAGCTTCAGAGAGCTTTCTGTCGACTTCCCCCAGGGAGCTTTCTGTCGACCACCCCATTTTCGATATAAAAATTTTCGAACAACAAACAACAGCAAATGTGCGACGACGTACCAGGCAGACAAAAATTTTTGCAACAAAGCTTTAAGAACAGTAACGCTGCGCAAAATGCAGCATTGATTGATCAAACAAAAGCTTTTACGCATTAGTTTTTTACAATCTGAGCTTTAATGATGTAAGTTTGTGCAGCTGCTCTTACAATTGTTATACAAAGAGATCGCAGCTGTTATACAAATTTTATTTTATTACTTTATGTAAACAAATACTGTGCTATTAGTTCATGATCGCTTGATAGATCGGCAAATTTGTTTAGATCAGTTCAAATCAAAATTTATACATAACTCTACGATATGCTGAAACGCATAATTTTTCAAATTTACTAATACTTTTCTAGTGAAAAGTCGACTCTATCCAAACATAGATAAATGCGCAGTTTGCTCAAAATTAAAAAGTGCAGTTTCAGGGAGCTTTCTGTCGACTTACCTTAGGGAGCTTTCTTTCTTTTCTTTCCTCAGTAAAAATTTTCGAACAACAAACAACAGCAAATGTTCGACGAAGTACCAGGCGAACAGAAATCGTAGCCACAAAGCTTTAAGAACAATAACGATGCGCAAAATGCAGCTTAGATAAAAAAGCTTTGACGAATTCAGGCTTTAATGCAATCTAAGCTTTAAAGATGTAAGTTTCTGCAGTTGTTCTTTAAATTGTTATACAAAGATATCGCAGCTGTTATTCAAATATTGCTTTATTACTTAAAATCTGAGGTTAGAAAACTATATAAAAATTCAATAATAGTTTGGTGACGGAAAGAAACTTTACCCAAAAGTATAATAGATAAATGCACCGATTGCTCTAAATTTCAAACCGCAGCTTCAGGGAGCTTTCTGATGATCTCCCTTAGGGAGCTTTCTTTCGAATTTCCCATTAAAAATTTTCGAACAACAAACAGCAAATGTTCGACGACGTACCAGGTAAACAGAAATCGTAGCCACAAAGCTTTAATAAAAATAACGCTGCGGTAAATGCAGCTTAGATAAAAAAGCTTTGAAAAATTTAAGCTTTTATGAAATCTAAGCTTTAAAGATTTAAGCTTGCGCAGTTGTTCTTTTAATTGTTATACAAAGAGATCGCAGCTGTTATACAAATTATATTTTATTACTTTATGATCAACAAATACTGTGCTGTTAGTTCATGATAGCCTGATAGCTCGGCGAATTTGTTTAGACCAGTTCAGGCATATTTTTTGAAATGCTTTAAATTTACATATTAGGCTTTGTTTGACTATAGGCGCCAGTGCTGCCGATTTTTTTCCAGAAAAAAAGCTGCTTCTGGAGGGAAGCCACGGCAAAAAAAAGCTAAAAATTTCTGAATAAAGCGTAAAAAAAGCGGTTTTAATGTTTTTTTTTGTGCTTGTTTTATTTGTAAGATTTTCAGCACGTCGTCTAATTCTTCGCGACTAGCATCGGTTTGACAATCGTACGACATGTTGTTTTTGCGTCTTTTCAGCGAATTTCCACGCATAAATGACATTAGCACTTTTTTTTGAACAGTGGTAGATCACTTTTAAATTTTTAAATTTAAAATTAAAAATGATAAAAAATTAACAAAAAAATCTTAAAAATAAAAAAAAATATTATTTTTTAATATAATATTTTATCTGTCTTGTTAAAAAAATTCGTGTTAATATCTTTATGTGTTTAGAAGATATGGCTTATACAAAAATAGTCTAAAAATGATAAACTCGATAATCACTTATCGATAACTCGACAAATAATCGGAATTTTGCAATAAAATTGGGCGTGGTTACTATTGGCTAACAGCTCTACCAACTGTGTAAAAATCATCGAAATCGGAGGTCAGTTTTTTTTTTACTTTTATTCGCGCGGTCGTTTTTCGTGTTTCCTCAGTATATATTTTATTACGTTGTCAATCTTTAAAAATGTTTTTCCGAAAGTCGTCTTTTTAGAGGTGGGGTGAACGTTTTCCAAAAATCTGCCTGACCGATCTTGTCATACTAAACATTTTTATCATCAGAAAACATGTCGCAATAGATAGACAAGAGCTTTTTCTGAAATTCTTATCCAAACATTTTTAACAGCCTTGAATATTTGAAAAAAAAAAAAAAATAATTTTGTTTTCCAAATTCTATTATTATTACTATTTTTTGAATTTTTAAAAAAGCTCGTGTCCATCCATAGCCAAGGGGATGCGAAAAATTAATTTTACAAGTTTTTTGGTTTCTGATAATCTGATCGGTCAAAATCGTTCACCCCGTGCGCCCTGGACACTTTTGACGAGGACGCAGTGAAGGACTTGTAGGGGTTACATACGTCATTTTTATGTAAAACCAAAAAAACTATTTAAAGTTCAATAATGAATGATAACAATACAAAAAACTGCTTCCCGAAATCAATTGTAGTTTTCTAGTAATCAATTTTTGAATATAGCGCTCGGAAATGAGGTGTCACATAGTAAGACCCCCTTAAGCTAGCTAAATACGCGCTCAACCTCCGTGTATACTTTTTTCACAGATTTATCCAAAATGGTATATTTTGATATAAAACTTTTTTTTTGCAAGTGGCAACCGTGCTGCTACATGTTTTCATGAAATTGATGGCAGCATTAAAAAAGCGAAAAAAAAGCCAAATGCATTTTAAAAAAAGCCAGAATTCCCGCTTCCGCAATTCACAAATTTTTCCCGCAATGGGGCTTCGAAAAAAGCCAGATTTGACGGGAAAAAGCTAAATTGGCAGCAATGATAGGCGCCGAAATCTTTGATCTTTGGTTAAGTTACGCTGGTTGACCCGTGGGGAAAGTCACACATAGACTGCATAGTCCTTAGTGGATCTTTCATCTTAGAACAAAGCTAAATTTATACATAATTCTATGACACGATTGAGCGTATCATTATGTAAATTTCGATGTTGCTAGCTGGTCTGCCGTCTGCCGTCGTAATCGAGCCGATGCTCCTATTTAGATAAGATTTGTCGTACCTACATCATAGTGTTAGTGCATATTCATATTATATAGAGACCCTGGTAGATATCGGCATAACAAATATCGTCACGCTACTAGTATACATTTGCTTTGCGTATTTAAAGGTTATGCTCAAGAGAATTTTATTTTGTCACTTAAAAGATATTAGCAAGAACATTTTTTTAATACCTTTCGACCTGAGGTGTATATATTAATTATACTGATAGCTGCAATATTATAGTATTAAAGTCATCTCCTGACATCAAGCATAAATATTTCCATGTGTATTGTATTTCTTTTTCTAAAGAAATTGATTCCCAAAGCTGTGCTACCGATTCAATTGACTATAGAAACTTGGAACAAAAAGTGTTCATTCAATGTGTAGGCAACACGCTTGCCATAACGCTTAAGTCCCAAATTTATTAACACAAAAGTCAGAGCAGGAGCATAGGTCCCTAGGCAAGTATTCATTGCAGGCAGGAAGCACTATCAAGACATTAAAATCACGCAAGAGACAGGAATTTGCCGCCAGGTATGCTTCCAGATAGTGGCCCCAAGGACAATGTGTTCAACAAGGAATACACATTTACTACCAGTATATGAGGAGACCAAACATACACATACGCCTACGCTAATGGCAAGGACATTGAGGAACCTTTTCGGTTTTAGATGCCATAAATTTGTTTCGAACATGGCGTGCACCTCAAGTGATTTTCCTATTCAAATTACCTTTTGCATGAAGCTGATCAAAATGGCGGCAATGGAGTTCGGTGGAAGGTAGTGCTTGCTATCAGTGCTCATCAATGCCACACGCACACATTCAACAACTCACACACATACACGCACGCAAGCACTTGACTTGGCTGATAAGGTGCCCGAAATTTTTTCCCAGGTACCTTTTTGCTCTCGCATAATCGAGTTTTTGTTAGGCTTGAAGCACTTTTTGCTTTTTGCCACGCAGTCAGCTGGCGATAAATCCTTGTCTAAAATCTTTCAAATTGCTCCCGTAACGTTTTCAAGTAAACGAACGAACTAAGAAGTGCCAACTTGGTTAGGTTGACGAGATTTGCTTGGTTAAAAAGTTGTTGCTTTTCTTTCGTTTCCAAAAACACAAAGCCAAAAAGTGGCTTCCCAGCACGGTGCCTTGCCAGCGCACAAATCTCGACAATCTTAATGCGACGGAAGCACACAATAACCAACGCCAAAGGCAGCTAGTCCCAGCAAGACGTTAGCCGGCATTAAAAACGACGGTAAATACCTTGGCCAAAAAAAAAAACATGGCCAAAAAAGGTTCACTTAGTTCCTAACGCGTTTCAGTTATTGTTTGTTGTTTTTTGTGTGTCGTCTACAAATGAAATTTAATCACGCGCCGCTTACAGCTCAACGCCGCCGCTCTTTCTGCCTCCAACTCCAACACTCTCTTTCTGCCACTACTACGTCACATTGTTTGGTTTATTTTCCGAGTCTCGGATTTGTCCCTTTTCCGATTTGGTAACTGCCACTGATAAGTAAAAGCAGCGCCCAAAACGCTGTCGGAACTTTTGCTTAATTATGTTACAAATATTTACACCAAAAGCATAGACCTAGGACACGCAAACGGGGGCCAGTCCAAATGGGCCAAGCCACCGACGACCCTTCTTCGAGTGCTGCGTGCTGCAAGCAAATAATAAAATAAGAATACGAAAGGACTGTATACTCTGTAAATTAAGTGGGGCACTTTGAATTTGAGAGCGAGGAATAACATTGTGGTGCTGTCTGAAATTTGGAATATCATATGTAAAGATTATTTTATAAATTAAGAAGACTCCAAATAAATAATAGGCGCGTATACCACATTGAGGAGAATTTGTGGCATATACTGGCCGAACGTCATCAGCAACGTAGACCTACTTACTTTGGCCGAAAGCAAGGCAATTCAACTTGAAATAAAAGAAAGAAAATGGCGTTGGATCGGTCACACCCTAAGAAAAGATCAAAATAATATAACAAAAATGGCGCTGGAGTGGAATCCGCAAGGTTCTAGAAGAAGAGGAAGGCCTAAAATGACATGGGAAAGAACAGTGCGGAATGAGTCGCAACGATCGTGGCAACAACTGAAAACACTCGCTCGCAACCGAAATCGATGGAAGGAGTTTGTTTCCGCCCTATGCTCTGTATAAGAGCGACAACTACAGTTATATTGTTCTTGTCAAGGAAATAATAATAATAATACCACATTGAAAGACTTTGATAGTTAAAATGCAGGAATTTAACGATTATGAAAAGCTATGAGGTGACATCTGTGAAACATGGTATATTTTATTTAAATAAAACTAGTGAGCCCGTCAGACGTTGTCCTGCCCAAACTTTTTGAATACTCTTAAAGTGAATAAACATCGTAAGATTCTGTAGTTAGCTTATCTGGAAAAATATAAGATTTTATATTATTATTATTATAAGTTTGCAGCTCGATTCAAACTTGCACCATTATTAGTCGAATGTCGCACTTCACGGGGCTGTCTTAACCGAATTATTTCACGTTTATTGCGATCTTCACGTTCCTGGGCAGTACGATTAGATTGATAATTAATTTGATTCGTTGCATTTCTTTCAATTGAAATACATCATGCATTGATCGATTAGGAAACGGCATTCCTAATTGTACCAATGCTTTATTAGCCATCGCCAAGCATAGACCTTCAATATGAATTAAAGCTTCATTGTAAGCTTCCGGCATAAATTCCATCACTCGATTACGTTTTGGTTGACGTACTCGAAACAAAATGATATTGATATTTTATCCAAAATTTGGGTGGATTTGATAGAAAACTTAATGAAAAACTTGTTGCCAAAATAATCGCAAATAGAACACGTACTTGATATGGATGAGAGTAATAGCAGAATCTGCTAAAGTTTGATCTTAGTGCAAATCATACCAGATTTTGTATATATAGTATGACAATATACACACAAATAGCGATATTCACACAAAAATCAGATTTGAAATTCATTGATGCTTTCATGAGAAAACCCGTAACACGTAAAACATAAGTTTCTTTTATATATAGACTAAAAACCTTTGTATCGTCAACTTCTAAAACACGCAACATTCAGATTTGAAATTCATCGACGCGTTCATGAGAACCTTCGTAACACGTAAAACATAAGTTTCTTTCATATATATAAATTTGTATAAAATAGGAATACTGTGTTATTTCTCATCTAGAAATTTTACTCCTTTAATTTCTGGGTATGTTTAATCATTGCTTTGGCAAAATGTTGTGGCATAATTAAATCGTTCGGTCGTTGCGTCTGTTGCTTATATAGGTCAGGAACGGATCCAGCATTTGGTCGGATCGTAGTTTTTCCCTTTGAAGTTTATCTATATCGCATTAAAATATCAACATATTTTGTAAACTTTTGGTGGGGTTCCGACCGCAAAGCCCATGAAGGATCCCCATCGATTCTCCTCTGATTTTCAAGAAACCTTTCCAATTGGCCCAGTATGCGAGTATCCAAATATCCCCTGCCCAAATAACATCTATTTGGGCTCCTTCCCAGGTCCGATGTTTTTTAAGGTTGCCCGTGAATAAAAAAAAATTATTTCTGTTGAAAGATTTTTTATGATAATTTAGTGAAATCTTAAATATCTCACCAAATCATAATAAAAGTGTAAGCAGACCATGTTTTTTGCGATACTGAATCTGAATCCGAGGTCCGTTTAACTCCATTACGTCAGGGTGGTTCACATTGAAATTTTGCTCATTCCTAAGCACTTCCAACGCAAGGTATGGCGAGATTTTTGCAACATCTTTAATATTTTTAATTTATTTTTTAAATAACGTTCTATAGGAAGGGTTAAACTAGGCTAGGCTTCTTCACAGGTTGCGTAAATTTCCGTGACTGAACTTGTTACGAATTTCATGTGTTTGTAGAAAGGTTTGCGGGGTCATGAAGAACACTGGTGTGATACATTTAAGCGAAACTAAGATTCGGATTTATCGAATTCTTTTAATTTTTTGTGGGGATGTGTGTATTAACGATCAAATTTTGTATCATAAAATTTAGAATGTCTGTTTTTTTTACTTGAAAAATCGCACCACTAAACGAAATGACCCCTTTCTCTTTAAATTAATTTTTTGTACTTGTTTAGAAATTGTTAATATTTTTTATTTCTTTATATAAATTACCTTAAAGCTACTTCTTTTAAGATGGCGTTGCAACAAACGCATTTTATCAAGTACATTAATGACTCCATAGTCAAAGCTACTCGTTGATAGAGCGAAGACAAGCCACTTATATTTCACGATAGATGGCGCCACTCACAGTCTCAAAGTGGCTCGCCTGTATAAACTCTCACGATATATTCAGGTTAGAAATATTATTAAATCCGTGGGCCAACTAGATGTAGACTAGAACTACACGATCCATTATTTTATTAAGGCGACTATCTATATAGACGATTATTTATAGATATTCAGCTATACCAGAAAACGAGTATTTATATAAGTGACATTTGAGGAATTCGAAAGTGGCAAAGCTCTGGTAACAATATTGACGTCCATCTGTTAAATTAGGACTTTTCTTTTTTCAAATTTCCGTTTTCGAAGTCATGGTTATTATGGGATGCTTTCAGCGATGAGTTCCCTGCTGGGTAATTACGAAATTTTTCCAATGGAAAATATTTAAAAGCAAGCACCACTAAATTTTTCTATAAATGGGAAAACTAATTTTGCAAGTTTTATAAATTTTTTATAACATTCGCTCATTTGTTTAGAGCAAAGATAAAACGAAAATTTATCAATTAGGGAAATATAACTACGACAGATAAAATTTAAAATTTTGAGAACACAGAATCGAATAAAATTTGAATTTTGTGAATTTCCAAGAACTGCTATAGTTATTAAACTTTATTTGCACTTTATTTATTCAAGAGCCAAAACTCCAAGAATGTGAATTTTGACAAAAATATTTGTATAAAATAAAAAGTGAACT
>JBAMAX010003604.1:0-21004 GCA_037043745.1 Chymomyza amoena | reverse complement strand
AAGTTTGACACTCTCCCAGGACATGAAGCATCATATTTTTATTTCTCAGACCAACGTACAGCAGCACAATAGTAGACGTAGTACCCGTAAGTAACCCAGTCAGTAGCAGTAGTCTAAGAGAATTCAAGATTTTCTAAAACATATTTTATTTACAGAAGCCGCAAACATTGATACAGTCTGCAATTCATCTGGATCTCTTTAATTAGCATTACACTTGTTTAGCGTTGTATCTGCCAATGCCACATAGGAGCTATTAGGGATAACAAAGCAGTAGCTCCTTAATTCCGGACAGCGACTCAGTAAGCTTTTTGGATTGCATCAAATTCCTCCTAGCGATATGTTGGGTATTTTGAAGACAATTAAAAAACGATTCATGGCGTTTGTCGAAGGGAGGTTTTGGGTACGGCAGCACAATAGTAGACGTAGTCCCCGTAAGTAACCATGTCAATAGCAGTAGTCTAAGAAAATTCAAGATTTTCTAAAACATATTTTATTTACAGAAGCCGCGATGCAGCTAGCTTTGGCACAGTCCTGCAGTTCGTCTGGATCTTTTTATATACTTAGCACTTGCTTAGCGTTGTGTCAAATAGGAATTCCAGCGCTAGTAGGGATAACACAGCAGTAACTCCTTAGTTCCGGACAGCGTCTCAGAGAGCTTTTTGGATTGCATTAAATTCCGCCTAGCGATATGCTGAGTATTTTGAAGCCAATTAAAAAACCATTCGTCTGTCCAAGGCACCTTAGCAGAGGAACTGCTAGTGAGCCAACAATAGCGTGCACAGAATGTATCACCACTATATATATAATCCCAAGAGGACGGCAAATGCTACTTAGCTCCCGCTTTGTGATTATAGGCATATTTCGCGGGAATACTACATTTTTACTCGTGCTCCAAAACAATTTGATTATCTGTGCTGCTTTTGACACTCTCCCACGACATGAAGCATGATGTTTCTATGCCCGTAGACCTACGTCTTTTCAGTACGGCAGCACAATAGTTGACGTAGTCTCTGTAAGTAGCCCATTCAATAGCAGTAGTTTAAGAGAATTAAAGATTTTCTAAAACATTGTATTTTATTTAGAGAAGCCGCAATCATTGATACAGTCTGCAGTTCATCTGGATCTCTTTAATTTGCTTTACACTTGTTTAGCGTTGTATCTGCCAATGCCAACTAGGAGTTCCGGCGCTATTAGGGACAACACAGCAGTAACTTCTAGGTAACTGCACCATCCGATTGCACATAGTAGAAACCCTTGAGATATAAAGGCTATCACTTCCGGACAGCGTCCCAGAGAGCTTTTTGGTTTGCATAAAATTCCTCATTGACCCTCCTAGCGATATGTTGGGTATTTTGAAGCCATTCAAAAACTATTGGTGCTAACAACCTACATGAGTCGGCAGGCGTCCGTCGAAGGCTCGTTAGCAGAGGAGCTGCTAGTGAGCCCACAAAAGCGTGCACAGACTGTACCACCATGTATTTAGTCCCAATAGGACGGTAATTGCTCCCGCTTTGTGATTATACTATAGTAATTATCGCGGGAATACCACCTTTTTGAATAAAAGTTGTTTATGTACATATAATATGTATCAAAACGTTTCCATCGAAATGATGAGGACGATAAAAATATATTACCACTATGTACTTAGACATTAAAGGACTCTACATCCTACTCAGCTCCCGCTTTCTGTTTATACATACATAAGTAACTATTGCGGGAATGCTAACTTCTTCAAATGGTTCATCTATCAAAACAGGTGCCAGCTGCCTCCACATTTTAAGATTATAAAACCCAACAAAACGATGATGATGAAGAATTATGTAGTTAGTCATTAAAGGACGCTACTTTTTATCTAACTCCCACTTTGTGATTATAAGTAACTATCGCGGGAATGTTTATGTACATATGTACCTATATATGTATCAAAATGGTTCCAGCAGCCTGCACATCGGATTGCAAAATTCATTTTATGACGTAAAACTAATCAGAGTGACAGTTGTGGATATTAATGGAAGAAGCGTGTATGATGCGCTTGTCAAACCGGACAATCCCATAGTAGACTACTACACCGTGTAAGTAAAACGCTTATTTAACGTGGATGTAACCAAATCTAATTTGTTTTTGTATTTAGCTATTCCGGCATTACCGAAGCAATGTTGGCAAATGAGACGCACACTGTACGTGATATTCAAGCCGTACTTATGTCCAAGTTTCATACCAAGACAGTGCTAGTTGGGCGTAGCTTGGAAAGTGATCTAAAGGCGCTAAAGATGATACACGAAGTGGTAGTGGATACTTCAGTGCGTTTCCACATAAGAGAGTTATACAGGATGTTTGTGTGGCCAGAGATCACACTGAGGATGACTCTACTCTCTTGTACCTGCTGACTTGTATCGGAAGCTGTCATGTGTAGATCCGGCCTGCGTTGAAAGTTCCAGCTTGTGTTTGCGCTAGCGACGGAATGTAGAAGGTGGGAACTTAATGGAGGCGTCTTCTAAGACGAAGTTTGCCAACTTGGAGTGTTCTTGAACAAGAGTTGTTTATGTACATATGTACCTACATCAAAATGGTTCCAAGAGCCTGCACATCGGAATGCAAAATTCATTTTACGTCAACATTTATAATAACCAACGAAATGATCATGCCTCATTAACGAAAATGTTTGTGTGGCCGGAGATCACACTCAGGATGACTTTGCTCCCTTGTACCTGCTAACTTGCTGCGGAAACTGTTACGCGTAGATCCTGCCTGCGTAAAAGATCCTGCTTGTGTGTGCGCTAGCGACGGAATGTAGAAGGCGTGAACGTAACAGAGGCGTCTAATAAGATGACGTTTGCCAACTTGGAGTGTTCTTGAACAAAAGTTGTTTATGTACATACAGTATGTCAAGAAACTCTTTACACACTGAAAATAAATTTTATTTTTTGACTTTAGATACGAATATAAAGGCTTTTCATTTGAAATTATAAAGTTTTTTTAATGGATAACAATTCAGTGATATGTCTTAAGTAATACGCAAAAACAAAAAATGGAAAATTATAAATAGACAACTTATAAATCAACAAAAACAATCATGACTCATTTTTGACACTGTCAAGAAACTCTTTACACAAAATATTTACACTGCCATAAATTCAAAATTTTCGGCGACTATACATCGAATTAAACTAATTTTAATATTTAGTATGTCCTCCCTTAGCATTGACTACATGCTGGAGCCGTTTCTTCATCGAATGGATCAACTTCTGTAGGTCATATTCAAGGGGGATCTTTTGCCATTCATCCAGTATAAATTCCTTTAGTTGCTTTTTATCTTTGGGCTGCCTTTTTCCCACTTTTTTCTTCAAGTGGGCCCACAGATTTTCAATGGGGTTAAGATCGGGACTCTGGGGTGGTGTATCGATGACGCCACCAGTGTTAAAAAGCAACCACATCCGCACTTTGTGCTCTTTATGTTTGGGATCATTGTCTTGATAAAATTTGAACTTTGGCTTATTGTCCTTTATTAGTTCAAATTTTTCAGCACTGGGCCCCAAATTTGTTTTTAAAATTTTGAGGTACTGTTCGGCATTCATAGTATTTTCAATAAACGCCAGATTTCCAACTCCTCGGCTAGAAATGCACCCCCAAATCATGACCGAAAGTTTTCCAAATTTCACTGTCGGAATAATATTTTTGTTATCCAACGCAGGTAATGGCTTTCGCCATACTCTGGGTGGACCATCATTGTAGTACAGCATCATTTTTGTTTCGTCACAAAATATGACGTCATTCCAAAATTCATTTTTTTGTTCCACCATGCATACAGCAAAAGTGAAGCGCTTCTCCACGTTGATCGACGAAAGCAGCGGTTTCTTTCTTGCCACTCTTGAAGAGTACTTATGCCGTAAAATGGCCTGACGTATGGTTTTATGTGACACAACCAAGTCACCTTCTTCCTCAAGCTCCTTGGCAAGCGTCCTTACGGAAATTTGCGGATTTTGGTCAATCTTCCGCATGATTAGGCGGTCCGCTCGTTTGCCAATCTTCCTTTTACGGCCACTTCCATGTTTTAACTCGAGTCTCCCATCATTTTGGGCGCGATTTATGAGATTGTAAATAGTTTTCCTTGAAACTGCAAACATTTTCACCAAGTCCGCAACAGATTTGCCCAACTGATGATGATAGTATATCAGTTGGATTAGGTCAAAACTCAATCGTTTGCCAGTCATTTTAAAAATTTAAGAAAATCGTCTTTACATGTGACCCGGTCTAAATTTCACAACCAAATTAAAAGCAAACCAAGAACAGAGCAGCATTCAACAACGCAATAAGCAAAGCTAACGGTAAAGTACCGTTTTTTCGTAGAATGAGATCAAAACAGAAGTCAAAAACGAAATGTGTAAAGAGTTTCTTGACAGTGTCAAAAATGAGTCATGATTGTTTTTGTTGATTTATAAGTTGTCTATTTATAATTTTCCATTTTTTGTTTTTGCGTATTACTTAAGACATATCACTGAATTGTTATCCATTAAAAAATCTTTATAATTTAAAATAAAAAGCCTTTATATTCGTATCTAAAGTAAAAAAATAAAATTTATTTTCAGTGTGTAAAGAGTTTCTTGACATACTGTATGTATTAAAATGGTTCCAGCAGCCTGCACATCGGATTGCAAAATTCATTTTACGTCAACGTTTATAATAACTAACGAAATTATGATGATGGACAGTAATTCCTGCTGGCTTTTTTGCTGCCTTATTGACGAAAATGTTTGTGTGGCCAGAGATGACACTAAGAACTGACTTTGCTCCCTTGTACCTGCTGACTTGTTGCGAAAGACGTCACGCGATCACACGATCCTGCCTGCGTTGAAAGCTCCAGCTTGTGTGTGCGCTAGCGACGTAATGTAGGAGGCGTGAACGACATAGAGGCGTCAGCTAACACGAAGCTTGCCAACTTGGAGTGTTCTTAGATTTGTTTCTATACCATGTACGTTGTGTGCATAAGCTACGAAATGATTAGGACGGCAAAATAAATCGATTTAACCATGTGCGTCTGCCAGTTTGTATTGCCTGTGTCCTAAAGGGCTAGAAGGATGAAATTTTAGCACAAGCTTGATCAATGAGTTGGAAACGAGGATG
Source organism: Chymomyza amoena (assembly GCA_037043745.1). Taxonomy (NCBI): domain Eukaryota; kingdom Metazoa; phylum Arthropoda; class Insecta; order Diptera; family Drosophilidae; genus Chymomyza; species Chymomyza amoena. The sequence goes on along the minus strand of JBAMAX010003604.1, from coordinate 15,883 downwards.
TGGCGGCAAAGCGGTGGGAAAGCACTAGTTGGACTGCTGATCCTGTCTGCGTTAAAGTTCCAGCTTGTGTGTGCGCTAGCGAAGGAAGGTAGAAGGCGTGAACGTAGCAGAGGCGTCTGCTAAAGCGAAGTTTACCAACTTGGAGTGTTCTTAGATTTGTTTGAAAGCCGCCACGCGTAGACATAGAGGCGTCTAGTAAGACTATGTTTCCCAACTTGGAGTATTCTTAGATTAGTTTTTATAACAAGTACTTTATGAACAAAAGCTACAAAATGATTAGAACGACAAAATAAATCGATTTGGCAATTTGCGTCTACTAGTTTGTATTGCCTGTATCTAGGATGAAATTTTAGCACAAGCTACGTTTATAGACTTGATTATCGAGTCGGAAACGAGAATGTGGCAACAAAATGGTGTGAAGGCGCCAACCAGAGGATCAAAAACGCCTCAACAGTACGCCTTAGAAATGCTTCGTAGTGCTTACCCTAACACTACGACAGGCACGGGCATCCCCAGCGAAATGCTTAGGATTACTTGGCCTGCGGATAACTTTTTCCTTAAGGAGCCGGCTTTGAAACTCTGCAAACAACATACGTCTCTCCTGGTGTCCCATTGAGAACCACTTCGGAACTAGCTTGCAAATGCTTATGCCGAATCATAGATATCATTTGTACAATTTACCAACACTAAATAAAAACGCCATCTTGCATTTAAAAACTAAATTTTTTAGTTTATTATGGATTTTTGCTGCTGCTGTTGTTGTTGTTCTTGTTGTTGTTGTGGCTTAGAACATAAAATACACAGTAAATGTAAATTACATGAACGAATTTGCAATTTTCGTAAATATGAATAATTATATTAGAATATATACATATATATAAATGTTTATATATATATATGTATGTATGTATGTATATCTAAAATATGCTAAACTAAACTAAAAATTAAACGTAAATATGTATGCATGTATGTATGTATGTTATGTATTTGAAAGTCAAAAAAGAGTTGCCCCAAAATACAGGCCAAAATGCAGACTGCATTAGTTGCTGCCATACAGTGCTTGAAAAATGAGTTTAAAGTTTAAACATAAGAAAATTTTTTGTTTAAAAACTGAATTCGATACGCAGACTAAAAATAAAACAACTTCAAGTTTACCAAAAATAAGCGAAAAATTTTTGTTTTTAGAACAAATTAAAAAAAAATTAGTTTGGCAAAAAATGAATTTAATACTTTGTATGGCTAAATATGCAGATTTCGACTGGTTGCTCATAGTTTGTTAACTAAATTAAAATACATTCAAAGTATAGTTATTTTTTATATTAAGTTTAAGCTTATATTTTAAACTCATTTAAGCAAACACTGTATGTGCTATAAATAAATATACAACAACAACACGTGAGAACATATTACGAAAAAAAAATATATATATATAATTAAAATAGTAAATGTTGCAAAAATTATGCTATTTAAATACATTACATATTATTATGTATAATTGTGTGTATATAATGCTTGAATGCAGGTTAAAAAAAAAATTTACTAAATGTGCCAAATATGCTGTTTTTTTTTTAATTGGTGGAAAAACAAAAGTTTAAGTTAGACCTTGGCAAGCTAAAAAAAAAAAAATATGTTTAATTATAGTCTATTTTGCAGCTTTAATTTAAATTTGTTGTCCATATATATTATGTATAATCATTTTTATATTTAGTTTTAAATTATTTTATATATTTACATAAATTTATTAGCATTACTTTTTGTGTGGTGCCAAAATATCTAGCTCCATTTTTTTTGTTGTTTTTGTTTTCTATTTGTTTTTTTTTTTTTAATTTATTTGTATATTTTTTTTAATAATAGTATTTAACTATGTAAATTGAGTTGTATATATATAAATATTGCTATTGCTGTTGTTGTTGTAGGTTTGTTGGCTTTGTTGGTATAACGTGCGCTCGCGTCTAATAATAAAGTAATTTTTTGTATATTGTTTTAATTTTTTTTTAAATTGTATATTTTAAAGTAGCGCCTAAAACGCCAAGTGCGTTGTTTCTGCGTATATATATGTAGCTGTGGGTTTAGAATATGGTTTAATTTTTTTTTATAATATTTTTTTTTCGTTTTTTATATACTCATATTTAATTATAAATTGTTATACCCTGTACCCAGTTGTTGCCATGTCCGTACAGTCAGCTTAGTTTCATTTTAGGAGAAACGAAATTTTAGAAACAGCTCCTAGATTTATTGCAAGCATATTGCACTTTGTTTCATTTTAATAAATAGGTAGAATAGAGTCCACAAAGGAAATGTCGATAAAAATTAAGTTTAAAAATTGATCGATATCTATATTCGATTAAATTATTGCGGCATATTGCTGCCAAAAATACTTTGCTTTCTAAATGGAGTATATTAACAATTACGTAAGTAGCCAAATTAAAATAAAGAGCTGTTAAAAGTTGCCAACGCATCCAAACTAATTAAATATAATAATTTTTTAGTCCAAGCTTTAAAATCGTTTATGCTACAGCAGGGTACAGGGTATATTAAAGTCGGTGTGTCGCAGTGCCGACTCTAACTAAGCCCACTTGTTTTGATTTTCTTTTTTTTTAAGTTTTTCGTTATAATTTTTCACAATAATTATCAATTAATTATGTTTACTATATAAATTTGCTTGTTTTAGTTTTTAACTTTTTTTCTTGATTTGTTTTGCTTTATATTAATATTCGTTATAGGCGCTTGTTTGCTGTTAACCGTTAAGCTTTGGTGTTGCCAGATGTTGCATTTAAGACGTTAAGCTTTTGATTTTTGATTCGTTTCAACTGTACATGATTTGTATGCGATTTAATTCTACTTTTAATTTTTTAACTATTATATGGTTGTGGTTGTTGTTGTTACTGTTGCTGTTGTAGTTGCTGCTGCTTCTGTTGTTGTTGTTGTTGTCGTAGTTAAAATTATTGTAATTAGTCATTATGCTGTGATTATTATTATTATTATTGATTTTATTTGTATTATTAATATTATCACTATTATATTGATTTATATTTGTTTTATACTTTTGCATGCTTTCTTCATCTTCTTCTTCTTCAACTTCCTTAACATTTTGCTTTACACTTGCTTTTTTGCTACATTTATGCTTTAAATATCCATCTGTAATGCAAAAAAGAGAAAAATGAAAGAAAAGCAAAAGAAAGGTATAATCAAATTTTTGCAATTAACAAAGTTCTTTTGTTTTATGTTATTGATAAATTATTGATGCGCATGATTTGCTTTCTCTCTTTCTTTTTGTTTTTGTTCAATTTATCTTGGATTTGCTTTTGTATTTCTTTTTCTTTTTCCTTCTTATATACTTCTGCTCAGTAGGTTTAAATTGCTGTCTTGTTTGTGTGCATGTGTGTGTGTCTGTGTTTTAAATTCAGTAACTGTCCTAATTGGAAGTTCCTAGAGGCAATAAAAAAAAAAATTGTATACTGTATCCTAGGCGAAAAAAAAAAATCCATTTATGCGCATTAATTGCAACTTAGTATACTATATATGTATATATAATATGAATGATAAATAATTATTTGAAGCCTAAATCTCTATGTACTTATGCTTGTGTGTGTGTGTGTTTCAATGAACTTGTTTGCCTGGAAAGAGTTGCTTTTCCAGCACAAGCCTAAACTATTATACAAATATTGGATGTTGAAAGCATATAATGCAGCCTATACATACATACAAACTGCTCTCTATATACAAAATTTTCAGCTCTGGAAGCTCTACGTCTAAAACGCATAACACACAGACAGTTTTTGATTTCTTGGTCAGTGGAAACAGCAGCAGACAACGACGGCCACACAAAGCAGCAAACTTCAACTGGAACTCGTGGTTTTGTTCTCTTTGATGTTCTTGGCAAGCTGGGCAGCAGCGCAGTCAATTCATTAGGAGATCAGTCGTTAGTTATTTGTTGCCATGATGATTATGATGTTGATGATAATTTGTATGCTGCATCAGCGTTGCTGTCGACGACTGTGGCTCCTGTTGTCCCACATTCATAGACAACGTAGACGACGATGACGCCGCTGCTGTTGTCGACGACTGCAAGCTGGTAAAGCTTGTGGGCGCTAGCAGCGCGCAAGTGCCAAAAGTATGCTTATGCATGGTCATGGCCTGCGGCAGGAATGAGTGTCCAACTCCTGCGCCTCCGCCTCCTGCTCCTGTGCTGGTTGTGGTCGAGGTGACACTATTGCTGCTCAAAACCTTTTCACTGTGGCGTTTAGACACTACCGCTCCGGGCGGCACGGCACTTATGGTCGTTCCAATGGGCACAAATTTGCTCAGCATCGTCGAGTCCATTAGCTGTCCGGCTGTATATTTGTTGTAGTTGCTTGCAGCAGCAGACATATAGCTGGGCGTTGTTGGTTTAGTGCCGCCGCTGCCATTTAGCGGCTGCTGCTGCTGACACGATGCAAATGGATAATGGTAAAAAGAGCTTTCGTTGGGACTCTTGGCGCGCAAAAAGAATGCTGTGGATGAGCTGCAGGCGGCAGACTGAAATGGTGTTTGATTGATTCTGCAGGGCGAAGCTGCCTGATGGCTTGTTTCCATTAAGCCGCTCGAACTACATGTCGAGCTGTTTAGCGAGGATGTGTTTACCGTCATGCTGGCACTGCCGCCGCTACTATTTGTTGAGGCATAGGAGGCATTAAAGGACTCATCACTGGCTGAGATTCCACTGCTGTTGAGCTGCTCAATGGAAGATGCATCTGCTGATTCGGCATTGCTATTGTTAGTTGTTGGTGGAATGTCTATGGTATGCGTCTCATTGCCAAAGATCAGGCGCAAACGCTTTTTTTGTGGTGTGCCATAAACGTTGCTTGTCGTTGCTGGCACCGGCGGCGGCGACACTGCATTTAATGCTGTGCGCCTGCTGCGTCTGGTAACTTGCTGCTTGGTCGCCGCCAGTGGCTCAGGCGGCTCTGGCTGACGTTCCGAGGCATCACTTTCGGTAGCTGCTTCCGCTTCATCGTCATCATCTTCCTCATCATCATTGCCATGCTCGGATATGCCCTCCATGCGCAAAATTTCGTATTCCACATTAGCCATTGCATTGCTTACGCCACCGCCGCCGCCCAACGCACCCACACCACAATCGGCTGCACCAGCGCCGGCACCTGTGCCGCTGCTACTGTTGCTGTTGTTGCCATTGTGCTGAGCATGTCCATCATCGCTGAGACTGGTGCCTAGTTCAATGACTTCATCCAGTATAGGCGAACGTTTCATGCGTAGTGTTAGCTTAAGACGACGCTCCGGCGTCTTGAGCAGCGGTTCCACAGCTGTAGAGCCACTCTTATGTGCAGTTGTTGTTGCATTCGCTTTCGTCTGACGTTTACGCAACGTGACCGTAGTTTCCGCTGAAGTCTGCGCTGCAGAGCGGCGACTACGTTTTTGTCTTGTGGGGCCGGGACCGCTCTCATCGGACTCGGTCTGTGTAAAACAGGACATGAGGTTCTTTTTATATGCCGCACCACCGCTCGAGATCGTTGCTGCCTGGTTCTGGTTGTTGCTGCTGCTGCTAATGCTGGCCGCCGCTGGCTGCTCCTGTGTTTTATGGTGTTGGTGTTGTTGTGGATTCTGTTGTTGTTGTTGCTGTGCTGGCAGAGTTGCGTCCTCGTGTGTCTGTTGTTGCTGTTTGTCGTGAGCATCCGCCAGCGCTGCTGTTGCCGCCGAGTACGTGGACGAGCAGGATGACGAAGGCGTTGGCGACGATATAGTCGCTTCATTTATGGGCATATTCATCAACGTCATTGCTGCATCGTCGCACGGCTTCAGCTTGGCAGCATTAAGCTTACTATTGCTACTACTGTTGTGTTGTTGTCTACTGCTAAGATTAGTTTTACTACTAGGATTATTATGATTATTGCTACTACTACTGCTATTACAATTTGCAATCGTTGCTTTGTTGTTGTTGCTGTTTAAGGCAGTTGTTGTTGGTGTTGCTGTTGCTGCTCCTCCTGTTGGTGTTGTTAATGGTGTTGTTGTTAATGTAGCTGCATTCTCCTGCTGCATACGTACAGCGCTGTTACGGGTAACACGTTTTTGCTGCAGCTGTATTGACGCCGACTGAGGATCCTGCTCGCCGACGCCACCGCCACTCGTTTGACACAAATACACCTTGTTCGGCTGTTCCGCATCGCTGCAATCGCTCTCATCCCCGTCGCTGAGCATATTTTGCGATTTTTGACGTGTCGTTTGACGCGTGGTCTGACGACCGCTGCGACGCAGTTTCCGCTGATGCTGCAGTGCAGCTGCCACAGTCGCTGGCTTACAACGCGGCACTAACACCACCGCTGATTTTGCTGGCGCTGTTGGTGTTGTTGTAGGCGTGGCCGCAGCACTGTTGTAGGCCAGCTCCTCATTAGAGGCCGTGGAAATGCTGCTGCTAGTGCTATTAACGCGTGTTGATTTGCGCAGCGTGCTGGCTCTACCATTAACAACTGCTTCCGTAGCGGCATGCGGCTTTTGCATGGCCGTGGCACTGGCCACTGCAGCTGTGGCATCCGCGCCTGTGCTAGCATGCTGCTGTTGAAGATGATGATGGTGGTGATGATGATGGTGATGATGATGAAACTGCTGCTGATGCTGCTGCTGATACGCTGCATTGGCCATTATCATCTCGGCATCGTACTTGGTCATGCCCTTCTGGCGCAGCTCCTTCATGGTCAGCGGTGAGACCACAACACTGGGCAGTTTTTTTTCCATCATAGCCACAGCAGCCACTGCTGCACTGGCGCCGCTTAAGTCTATAGTAGACTTTTGACGCACGCTGGTTACGCCTGCACTCGATAAGCTGCTATTCACTTGGGCAGCGGCCGCACCACCCGCACTACCAGCACTATCTGAGGTGCCTGTGGAGTCATTGGTATTACTGTTGCTATTGGATGTACTATTCGTCGAGTTGGCGCGACTTTTGATGCGGTTTATGCGATTGTCTGTTTCACGCAGACGATAGCCGCCACCAGTGCAAGCACCCACACCACCGCTGGCGTTCAGGCCGGTTCCAGAAGACAGACCTAGCCCTAAGCCACTGGCTTCATCCAAATGTTTGCCCGCAAAAGCGCCAGTTCCGCGCCGTTCACAGGTCTCACACTCACAGTACCGATTGCTGTCGCCAAAAAAGTCTTCGCCATAGAAACAGGTTATCTCCTCACCCACCTCAATGTCACGCAGTACCTTAACGCAGGCAGTGTCACGGCCTGTGGCCAAAAATTTGCAATTGGCACGGCAGTCATGATTTATGTAGGCAGCTGGTCCTAGCCAGAGCTGAGCACAATTTTTACGGCAGCTGTACATAACTGAAAAATCGTTTTTGCCCGAGTGCAGCAGTGCAGCTTCCTCGCCCTCAGTTAGCTCGGCTATGCAGCCAACCAGACATTCGATCTTTTCGTTTTTGGACCAACGTTTGGTTGAGTTTATCTTGGCACCGCGCTGCTCCTCCAAGGAGTAACGATAACACGCTTCAATTGCAAAGCCGCTGTCCTTGTCAAAGACACGCAAATAGCGCACAATCTAGAGACAAAATGATGCACAATTTAAACAAGATGAATAAAGACTAAGACGATGACTTACATGATCGTGCAGTCGCTTGGTGGCAATCTTATTTTTATTTTTAAGATGACGCGGTATCCAGGGTCCATCATATATGCGCTGTATGGCTATATCATAGTTTTGCGTTTGTATAAACTCATCCACAATGGCCTTCAGCTGCTGCGTATCCACTTTAAGCGGGCGAAACCGTATATTCATTTTGTGCGTCTGGAAACCCAAATGTGGATCCAATATCAGAGACGTGGCCAAATCATCATTCTCCGATAGTTCACGCGGTGACATGCCTGTCGACTGAGAGAGCCGACCGACGGCACTATTGGCGATGCTGGCATTGCAGCCATTGAGCGTGCCGCTATAGGCGCTGCTCGACGATGAAGAGGATGCCGACGACGTTGTGGTCGTTGACGAGGCGCTGTGGTGGTGTTGATTCGTTTGATGGTGATTATGATGATGATGGTGCAGTTGTTGGTGCTGCTGCTGCTGCGAGTCCTGCTGATGATGTGTGCTGTTGGAATTATGTGTGGCGCTCGCATTGCTGGCAGTGGCATGGGCGGCGTTATTGGTTTTATGTGACATTGACGACGCCGCCGCCGCTGCTGCAGCTACTGCGGTTATGGCTGTTGAACTTGTGCTTGATGCTATTGAAGACGTTGTGCTGGTGGAGTTGTTACTGCCGCTTGAATTCGCAGATACGCTGGAATTACTGCTGCTATTCGATGTAAACCTGCTGCCAGTCTCACCGCGTCGTGTATGATTTGAGCCGACGACCATTCTGTAGTGCTGCAGTCTGTAATTTGAAAGAAGAGCCAGGGGAGTCATTAAAAACGTTTCAAATTAAAATTATTGCTATAAAAAATGCATGACTTTATGGCTATAAAAAATTGCACTTGTTTGTTTATGTCTACGTCTAGTAATGTTGAAGTTTACAACGAATTGACAGCAAGACGGATGAAACCTTAGAGCTTCATTGTCACTTTTTCAATTGGAAAGAACAAGAAGAAAAAGAAAAAACAATTTGTACAGCGTAAATTCTTTGTAAGAACTTGAGCCGTACATTAAAATAATTACGACGGAGGCAGCTGCAGGGCATATTATAGTCGGCACTGCTGGCAAAATTCTTGAATACCCCTGACGCTTGGCTTGGGGAAAGGGTACAGCGCATAAACAAAGCAGTGCTAATAAATCAGATTACAAAAAGCATTACAGCTTACATGAAAACGAGCGAGATGGCTATAGATGCACACAGTAACAGTAGGTGATAAGCGCTCACTATGATTTTTTTGGGGTAGCTTTTAAACAAAACAGCTGTTTGTTAGCTTTTTTTTTTGTCGCGTTACATTATTGTTAATGTTTAAAAAAAAAAAGGTTCATACAAAATTTTGCCTTATTTTGTTCAATTACATTAGTTTTTATGGCTTCACTGGGCTATGTTTCCATGTGCATGTCCGTCCCCGCCCCACCGTCCGTTTACAGGCGCACACGCTCTTTGTTGCGCTCTATCTCGCTTTTTATCGCGCATACACGTGCAAAAAATCAATTAACAAGAAGCACATGTGTGTAATAAGGAAAGAAATAAACGAAAAAAAAAAACGCAGATCGATAGCGTAAAAAAAAAATACTTCGAATAAGTTGTTTTAATTTGCGCACAATAAACATTTTAAGAAACTGCGCCTGCCATTGTTATGCACTTGTACATTCAATGCATACATATATATATGCATATAAATACATGTATATTTATTATATAGCAAAAGCAGCGAATAAAAGCTTTTCGTTTATTGATTTCGCTGCAATTTAATTCAACTTTTTATATTTTTTTTGGTACACAGAAGCTGCGCCGCGTGGCGCTGCCTTACAACAAAGACTGACTGTCTGTTGTCGGCGGTAGCGGGTGGAGCACAAACGCAGCAGCAGCAGCACCAAAGCTTAGCAACAATTTGCAGCAAACCCTTCATTTTATGGGCTGAACATAATTTTTTTATTTTGGGGCGGGTAAGGGGGGCAGTTAAATTATTCTTTGTTGCTGGCCAAAGTTCTGAATGAATTGTATTTATGTGCAAATTGTCAGGGCAACAACAACAACGAGTCAACGCTCAGCTGTTTGCGAAAAACGAAAACGCATACACAAGCGCAGCACGCACACACTCACACTTGCCCACTTGCAGCAGCAACCATTTAAGACCCATTGCTGCGAATGCGCATTATAAACAAACGAGTAGATGAGCTGATACCAGTGTTGCCAGTGCGCTCATTTCTTCCCATTTGTTTCCACGGAAAAACTAAAAATAGCAAAAAGCGCTTAAGCTAAGCTTTGTTTTTCCGTATAAATAAAACAAATAGAATTACTTCTATTTGGGAAAATCCAAAGATCTCAGAGACCATAACAGTTACTGCATTATCCGTACACAGTTCGTCGCCTTATCTTCAAATCTGTCATTAATTTATACTCTCTCTCCACTATAAGCTGCACTAATACTATAATTACTTTTAAACCAAAGGTACTAACTAACTTTTGCTCGTTGAGTCATGTCAGACACAGCTCTCATGCAAACCTATTCCCAAGAATTCTAAAAGTATACAAAACAGCGACGCTATAAACATTAATATGAGCCAAGTGAGTGTAGGCTGGCACCGTTGGGCACAGCCGTCTGATTTATTTTTCTTTAGAATGTTTTTGTTATTATTTTGTAAGGTTTATTACGTTCGCTGAACTGGGCTGATGATTTGTATTTGTTATGGCTAGTTCAGGTTTATTAGGAATAAGTTATGCCGCAACTTGGAAACTGCAACTGTAAAGCTATTTGCTATTGCCAGAGGAATGTTATGGATGATATGCAATCAAAATAAAAAAATTTTTTTCTTTTCTTTTGCTCAAAAAAAAAAAAATTATCAAATTATAGATCAAATATGAGACAGCTGCTTTATGGCTGCTAATAGCGAGTGGCGCAGTGCGACCTGCCTAAACTAGCGAGTAGCGCACAACTGAAAATGTCAACAAAGAAAAAAGTGCAGAGTTGTCAGCTGCGCAGCATAAAATACAATAATTGCATTTAAATCATTACAACAAAAAAATTAGCTTGGACTTTAATTCAAATAAAATTACGTTAAATGCAATCAAAGCTTCAGCACATAATTTAGAACGTTGTCAACCCTTAGTTTGCACAAAATTTGTTTCTTTTTTTTTTCTTTTCTCATTACAAAGCTTGACCAAAAATGGCGGCTGTCTGTAATATTTAAGCAAAATATTTAATACACATTAACATAATGCGCAATCATTTACCTTTTATTATAAATTTTTCACTTGGCTTGATAGCTGCTGCTGCTTCTTGCTTTTCAGCCGTCTCTGGCTGGTTCTTTGTCTGTTGCTTTGCTACTGTTTTTTTTCTCGACATCCAGCAGCAGGCGCATACATACAGCCAAACACATGTACAGGGCTTGTTTACTCGTTCGTTTACTCGCTGCTTCCTCTTGTTGGATGGCTTTGTGTGTTCGGTTGCAATTGTATCCAAAAATTCACTTTCAGCTTAATATTCCTTTTTTGATTATCTTTTAAGAACTTGCAATACACATTTCCTAAGCGTATTGGCTCACAATCAGCAGTCCAATGTCGTAGAAGCAGCGTCTAGGGCGGCTTTGGCGGAGCCGTCCCTGTTCTTGGCGACTCCGCTGCGACGATGCATTATTCTCTACTTTGTTGTCGTTGTGTTTGCTTTAAACGTCGTCGTCCATGCCCTCCCTTGCCCTTAGCCGAAACAACAACAACAGCTAGAATCTAGCTCTAGCTGCTCTGCTGCTGCCCTGCTTGATACACACACACGCTATGTGCACACGCATACATATACATATGTATGTAGTAGATACATATATTCCTTTGCAGCGACTTTGTCGAGCGTGCGTATGTACATATGTTTGTCTGTATGTATGCCGTTTGCCTTTTCTTTTTCTTCCTTTGCTTTTGGCTTTTTTTTTCTTTTACGTTTTCTAACGTCTAAGCATTTTGTTTTATTAATTTTAAGCGACTTCTTTTTATAGCCACGCGCACATGTTTACAGCCATACTTAAACACAAGTTAAGTTTATTATATGCTTAAATTATGTATATTATTACAGTTAGTTGTAAAAAAAACACGCACACGAAAAAAACGTAGTTTTTTATATACTTTTCCGCGTTACAATTCTCTGCGATTCCGTTTTCGCAAAAGAACAAGCATTTTATGCACGGTTATCGGCCGTCGTCGGCACGGGGTATGACACGAGCGTGCGCACTATATATGTAAATGTAATAAGCAAGCGCTAGTTATCTCTTTTACACATACAAAACATACACAGACTGCCAACTTGTTTAAATGCACAGCAGGCTAGGCTACTTAAATCAGTAAGCAAAACTGATTCAGTCTACCAAATAAAAACACTTAACAAAATTTATGCTTTTGGAAAAAATTAGAGTCTAAATTATTTTTTGTCTTCTGGCTAAGATTAGGTTAAAGAATTTTATGTTGCAGTACTTGGAAAATAGCTTGGCAGCGCTGCAACAATCGAAACAACTATCGCCTGCAAGCCTGCGCTGACGCCTGCTGCAATATATATTTTCTTTCTTTGCGCTAAGCAACTAGCATTTTTTCTTCATTGTTAGAAAAGTCTGGAACCCAAAAACGTCTAAATTAAACGCAGTATTTTGGTAAGTAATTAAACAAATAAACAATGCAACGCGTGTATGCACTATATTTTGTGGCTATTATGCACATACATATATATTAAGTTATATACAGTGAGACTATAAACTATGTGTACAGCACTATTAGCACTCATAATAAATAAATGTTTATAAAATTTACAAGTTTATTTACTGCAAAAACATGCACAGTCCCTGGGTTTTTAAAACTATTGTTATTTGATTGAACTTAAATCTTTTTGTTTATATGTAAAATACAATCTTTTTCATTATGAATAATTTGTGTTGCTACTGAGTGTATATACATGTATGTACGAGTATATATGTATGTACATACTATATACTATATGTACACTATTGAAATAACCAGGAGTTGCGCACATTTTTGTGCATATTGCTGATGATTTAACTAGGAAGGGGCTGCTTCATGCATTATTGCACATAAGTTGTTAAATAAAGTTTTTCGTAAGCCATTTCATTCCTGCACATAAGATTAAGTAAGCGTCATGTTTCATGTGGCTGCGTCAACATTGAATAATTGTCGATTAGTGTCGAATTCTATTGAGCATGGGACAGTGATAGATTGTCCACATTCCGTCCATTGACGACCAAGACATTCCTAGTAGCTGGTTGAAGCGAACCTAGAACCCAATATGGGCAAGCAAATCTTAATGGTTGACAAGACCTATTTCATCACAAAGAGTGCTCTGGCGACAAAATTGCAGCATTTAGATGCATAATCCATGCTTTCCACAAAACGGTGCGCCATGCCACATTGGAAATGCAACAAATCAGTTTCTGCAATGAAAATTCTCTGTGGCCACTTGATTGATTTTGTATACATAAATTATTCCAAGGTTATAAACGTTTACATACCGACTTTTAAAACCAACTAACTGTTTTTTTTTTTTGTTTTTGTTACAGTTAAACAGATTCTAAAACAGACAACAGTTATGCCGACCATTAAGTTGCAATCCTCTGATGAGGAAATCTTCGATACCGATATTCAAATTGCCAAGTGTTCGGGCACTATTAAGACCATGTTGGAGGATTGCGGCATGGAAGATGATGATAATGCAATTGTACCATTGCCAAATGTTAACTCGACCATATTACGCACAAGTGCTGGCCTGGGCTAATTCTCTGCAAGGATGATCCTCAGCCCAGCGAGGATGATGAGAAACAAGGAAAAGCGTACCGGTGACGATCACCTCACGGGATGCTGAGATTTTCTTAAAGTTGATCAGGAGCACGCTGCACGAATTAATTTTGGCACGCTAACTATTTGGATATTAAGGGTTTGCTTGCGTTAACCTGCAAGACCGTTGCCAATGATGAATCAAGGGCAAGACTCCCGAGGAGATTGCGCAAGACCTTCAGCATCAAAAAGAGACTTTACGCCGGCTGAGGAGGAGCAAGTACGCAAGGAGAACGAGACGGTGTGAGGAAAAGTAAACGGCAAAGAAGATCTAGAACGTGATTGGCGATTTTTAGTTACTAATTTGAAGCCTACGCTCTCAATTCATTACATATATATTTTTTCTGCCTGAAATCTATATTCTGCGCAAATTACAAAAAAGTGTATATTAAGATCGAAAGAAAATTCAGCTAGAATTAAAAGTATGCGTTAAATTTAAAACAAAAAGAGTACAAATTATGAAATTGCTAATGAACTTGAAATTGTGATGTCAGTATCGTGTAGATATCAATGCGCTAAAAATATCTTTTGAATTTAGCTGTCAATGTGCTAGAAATATCTTTGAATTTATTATGAATTAAAACGCTTGAAGAAGTGTGTCTGCATTTTTCAAGAGATTTGTTAAGCTTAAAAGTTTGTGACATTTTAAATTTTTTTGTAATTGGAGGATTATAAAAGTTATGAAAGCTTTTAACGCCGAACCATGGCTAAAAACATATGTAACTCTTTTTAGTCATTACTAGGTGCCTTAAATTGAATGCCTATTTTTTAAATTTTGTGCCTAAACATGTATGTAAAACTTTTACATTATATACTTGTATACAGAAAGTATAGTGCGGGGAATCCAATATTTTTTTTGTATATACAAATTAGTTGAGTATTTGCATACATAAATTATGTACCTATGTAAAAAGGTGGAAATTCTCTGCCGTTTTGGTTCGTTTTGTGTAGCGACCCCGTACCAATAAATTCATTCCAAATTGTACAAAATATGGCTGAATAACAAGTCGATGTAAGGCTGTCACTAAGCGCATGAGTTTTCTTGAAATGTTTGCCAAATGAGTTCCATTGAATAGCCAACACAACAGCTGCCCAGTCAAAGCTATAATCCAAAAACCTTGGAGACTGTTGACTAAAATGTTTAGCATTAAATGCATCACATTCGGCTTCGTAGCGACAGGCACAAAAATAACAAATCCAAAGATCACTCTTACTCTGCGTGTTGGGCTCATTGCCAATCACACCCTACGCAAGTGACTATTACTATAAACCTCATCACTTTCGGCGTCGCAGCTCCAGGCGTAAAGAGACGAACCGAAAAGATCATTCTTACGCTGCGAGTTGGGCTCATTGCCAATCTGAGTTTTTTTGGACTCATTAAACCTTGGAGACTGTTGACTAAAATGTGAAGCATTTAATGCATCACATTCGACGTCGCAGCTCCAGGCGTAAAGAGACGCATCGAAAAGATCATTCTTACGCTGCGAGTTGGGCTCACTGCAAATCTGGCCCTGCGCAACTACTATGCCGACGCAAGTTCCCGGCGCTGCTAATTCTTTGCATCGAAGGCTGCATATCCAAGACCTTCTGCACAGCTTCAATTAGTTGTGTTTTAATCTCTATTAAATCGAAAAATTTAGCGAGTAAAGCGCGCACGCGTAGAGTTCGCGGTTTTCAAGTTGGCCGTTTGACACTTTCATAACTCGAGAACGGAGCTGCCGTTTGGCCAGGTGTTTTTTGTAACAATTTCGTTGGAAGCACAAAATACCATATCAGTAGTTTTGATTGGCTTTTGTTTTGAAGAATTTTAATAAGGCTTTACTTTTTATTGCAATTGATTTTGTTGCCAATTGAGCTTGAGCTAATTTGTGTAAATTAAAAAAAAAAAATGTTTAACTCACTGCGTCAGAATTTATTTTTCTTGGATGCAGCTTACCACAGCACAGGTGTAAGTTTTTGGGCTGGCTTGAATCGCTTCAACTGGGATTAGGCTGCTCCACGCACGAATTTTGTTGCCGCTGTAGCTTGCAAAGCAAAAACACGATTGTAAACAAACTTAAAAATTCTTGGAAAAAACACATCACTGAAAAATGTCCCAAAAAAATACCCCTTACGGTAAATGAGGAAACCCTGGCAAGACGCATTACCTTTGCCAGACATAGTGGCAACTTCCGAACAGGAACTGAATATACGGAACGGTTGACAAGGGAATTTCTCAGTTAGACATAGACATTCAGTCGCCATTTGTCAATTAGAGTAGTTAAATTTTTTAATCAGCATAAACCGGCGTTTTTTGGTAAAGAAAAAAAACGTAAATCCAACGGATAATAATTGGAAAAAAATTAACAAATACTTAAGTAAGTTTATATTGTAAGAACAATTTCAATGAACTGATTTTGCGCAAAAGACTTATTTTGCATGTGCATAAAAAAGTTGGTG
>JBAMAX010003603.1:0-16356 GCA_037043745.1 Chymomyza amoena | reverse complement strand
AAGCGTGCGCAGAATGTACCACCAATATATTTAGTCCTAATAGGACGGTAATTGTTACTCAGCTCCCGCTTTGTGATTATCAGTATATTTCGCGGGAATACTATATTTTTACTCCTGCGCCAAAAGAACTTGTTTATCTGTGCTGCTTTTGACACTCTTCCACGACATGAAGCATGATGTTTCTATGCCTGTAGACCTATGTACGCCTTTTGAGTACGGCAGCACAATAGTAGACGTAGTCCCCGTAAGTAACCCAGTCAGTAGCAGTAGTCTAAGAGAGTTAAAGATTTTCTAAAACATATTTTATTTACAGAAGCTGCGATGTATGTAGCTAGTGACATATTGATACAGCTTGCAGTTCGTCTGGATCTTGCTTAGCGTTGAGTCTATTAATGCCTAATAGGAGTTCCGGCGCTATTAGGGATAACACAGCAGTAGCTCCTTAGTTCCGGACAGCGTTTCAGTGAGCTTTTTGGATTGCATCAAATTCCTCCTAGCGATATGTTGGGCATATTGAAGATAATTAAAAAATCATTCATGGCGTCTGTCGAAGGGACGTTTTGGGTACGGCAGCACAATAGTAGACGTAGTACCCGTAAGTAACCCAGTCAGTAGCAGTAATCGAAGAAAATTCAAGATTTTCTAAAACATATTTTATTTACAGAGGCCGCAAACATTGATACAGTCTGCAGTTCATCTGGATCTCTTTAATTTGCTTTACACTTGTTTAGCGTTGTATCTGCCAATGCCAACTAGGAGTTCCGGCGCCCTTAGGGATAACAAAGCAGTAGCTCCTTAGTTCCGGACAGCGTCTCAGTGAGCTTCTTGGATTGCATCAAATTCCTCCTAGCGATATGTTGGGTATTTTGAAGACAATTAAAAAACCATTCATTGCGTCTGCCGAAGGGAGGTTTTGGGTATGGCAGCACAATAGTAGACGTAGTACCCGTAAGTAACCCAGTCAGTAGCAATAGTCTAAGAGAATTCAAGATTTTCTAAAACATATTTTATTTACAGAAGCCGCGATGTACATATTGTGACATATTGATAAAGTTTGCAGTTCGTCTGGATCTTGCTTAGCGTTGTGTCTATCAATGCCAAATAGGAGTTCCGGCGCTATTAGGAATAACACAGCACTAATTTGTTCCGGACAGCGTCTCAGTGAGCTTTTTGGATTGCATCAAATTTCTCCTAGCGATATGTTGGGTATTTTGAAGACAATTAAAAAACCATTCATGGCGTCTGTCGAAGGGAGGTTTTGGGTACGGCACAATAGTAGACGTAGTCCCCGTAAGTAACCCAGTCAATAACAGTAGTCTAAGAAAATTCATGATTTTCTAAAACATATTTTATTTACAGAAGCTGCGATGTATGTAGCTGGCACTGACAAATTGATACAGTTTGCAGTTCGTCTGGATCATTTTATTTTTCTTAACAATTGTTCAGCGTTATGTCTGCCAATGCCAAATAAGAGTTCCGATGCTATTAGACATAACACAAGTGTAACTCCTTAGTTTCCGACAGCGTTTTTGAGAGCTTTTTGGATTGCATCAAATTCCTCCAAGCGATATGTTGGGTATTTTTGAAGCCAATTAAAAAACCATTCATGGCGTCCGTCGAAGGCACGTTAGCACAGAATGTATCACCACTATTTATTTAATCCCAAGAGTACGGCAATGGCTATTTAGCTCCCGTTTTGTAATTATAAGTAACTTTCGCGGGAATACTAAATTTTTTAATAAAAGTTGTATCAAAAGGATTCCATCGAATCGATGAGGACGATGAAATATTTTACCACTATGCATTTAGTTATTAAAGGACGCTACATCCTACTCAACTCCCGCTTTGTGATTATACATAAGTAACTATCGCTGAAAAGCTAACATCCTGAATAAGAGTTGTTCATGTATCAAAACGGTTTCATAAGGTTCCAGCAAAATGCATGTAACGTTTGAGCTCATTAAACCCAACAAAACGATGATGATAACAACCCCTTTGTGATTATACGTACATAAGTAACTATCGCGGGAACGCTAACTTCTTTTGTAAGACTTATTCATTTATCAAAACGGTTCCAGCAGGTGCCAGCTTACTCCACATCTCAAAATGCATGTTACATTAAAGATCATAAAACCCAAGAAAACGAGGATGATGATGAAATATGTATGTATTTAGCCATTAAAGGACGCTACTTCCTACTCAGCTCCCGCTTTGTGATTAAAAGTAACTATCACAGTAATGCTACCTTCTTCAACAAGAGTTGTTTATGTACATATCTACATAAGTATCTACATACATATGTGTCAAAATGATTCCAACAGCCTGCACATCGGATTTGCAAAATTCATTTTACAACGTAAAACTAACGGTGACGGTTGTGGATATTAATAAGAGAAGCGTCTATGATGCGCTTGCCAAACCGGACAATCCCATAGTAGACTACAACACCGTGTAAGTAAAACGCTTATATAACGTGGATGTAACCAAATCTAATTAGTTTTTGTCTTTAGCTATTCCGGCATTACCGAGGCAATATTGGCAAATGAGACGCACATTCTACGTGATATTGAAGCCGTGCTTATTTCCATGTTTCATACCAAGACAGTGCTAGTTCCAAGTTGGCTTGGAAAGTGATCTAAAGGCGCTAAAGATGATACATGATGCTATGATGTGGTAGTGGTTACTTCAGAGCTGTTTCCACATAAGACGGGACCACCCAAGAAACGCGCATTGAAGACTTTTTGTATTGAGTAGTTAAAGAGAATTATACAGGATGTTTCAGTGGTCAGAGATCACACTTAGAATGACTTTGCTCCCTTGTGCCTGCTGACTTGTTGCGGTAGCCGTCGTCCGCGTAGATCCTGCCTGCCTTAAAGATTCAAATTATGTGTATATATGTACCTATGTATATGTGTATCAAAATGCTTCCAGCAGCCTGCACATCGGATTGCAAAATTTATTTTACGACGTAAAACTAACCATAGTGACTGTTGTATATATCAATGGAAAAGGCGTCTATGATGCACTTGTCAAACCGGACAATCCCATAGTAGACTACAACACCGTGTAAGTAAAACGCTTATTTAACGTGGATGTAACCAAACCTAATTTGCTTTTGTCTTTAGCTATTCCGGCATTACCGAGGCAATGTTGCCAAATGAGACCCACACTAATATCCAAGCCGTGCTTATGTCCATGTTTCATACCAAGACAGTGCTAGTTGGGCATAGCTTTGTAAGTGATCTAAAGGCGTCAAAGATGATACATGATGTGGTAGTGGATACTTCAGTGCTGTTTCTACATAAGATGGGACCACCCAAGAAACGTGCATGAAAGACTCTTTGTATTGAGAACTTGAAGAGAATTATACAAGGTGTTTGTGTGTGGCCAGAGATCACACAGAGGCTGACTTTATTCCCTTGTACCTGCTGACTTGTTGCGAAAGACGTTACGCGATCACACGATCCTGCCTGCGTTGAAAGTTCCAGCTTGTGTGTGCGCTAGCGACGGAATGTAGAAGGCGTGAACGTAACAGAGGCGTCTGCTAAGATAAAGTTTGCCAACTTGGAGTATTCTTTACAAATGTTGTTTATGTACCTCAATATGTATCAAAATAGTTCCAGCAGCCTGTACATCGGATTGCAAAATTCATTTTACGTCAACGTTTATAATAACTAACGAAATTATGATGATGGACAGTAATTCCTGCTGGCTTTTTTGCTGCCTCATTGACGAAAATGTTTGTGTGGCCAGAGATGACACTAAGAACTGACTTTATTCCCTTGTACCTGCTGACTTATGGCGAAAGACGTTACGCGATCACACGATCCTGCCTGCGTTGAAAGTTCCAGCTTGTGTGCGCGCTAGCGACGGAATGTAGGAGGCGTGAACGACATAAAGGCGTCAGCTAACACGAAGCTTGCCAACTTGGAGTGTTCTTAGATTTGTTTCTATACCATGTACGTTGTGTGCATAAGCTACGAAATGATTAGGACGGCAAAATAAATCGATTTAACCATGTGCGTCTGCCAGATTGTATTGCCTGTGTCCTAAAGAGCTAGAAGGATGAAATTTTAGCACAAGCTTGATCAATGGGTTGGAAACGAGGATGTGGCGGCAAAGCGGTGGGAAAGCGCTCGTTGGGCTGCTGACTTGCTGCGGAAGCCGTCACACGTAGATCCTGCCTCCGTTAAAGATCCAGCTCGTGTGTGCGCTAGCTACGGAATTTAGAAGGCGTGAACGTAACAGAAGCGTCTGCTAAGACGAAGTTTGTCAACTTGGAGTGTTAAATTGGTTTTTATAATAAGTACTTTATAAACGAAAGCTACAAAATGATTATGACGACAAAATAAATGGATTTAGCCATATGAGTCTATCAGTTTGTATCGCTGTGTCTAAAAGTCCTAAAGAGCTAGAAGGATGAAATTTTAGCACAAGCTTGATCAACGAGTTGGAAACGAGGATGTGGCTGCAAAATGGTGGGAAAGCGATAGTTGGACTGCTGATCCTGTCTGCGTTAAAGTTCCAGCTTGTGTGTGCGCTAGCGAAGGAAGGTAGAAGTCGTGAACGTAACAGAGGCGTCTGCTAAAGCGAAGTTTACCAACTTGGAGTGTTCTTAGATTTGTTTGAAAGCCGCCACGCGTAGACATAGAGGCGTCTAGTAAGACTATGTTTGGAGTATTCTTAGATTGGTTTTTATAACAAGTACTTTATGAACAAAAGCTACAAAATGATTAGAACGACAAAATAAATCGATTTGGCCATTTGCGTCTACTAGTTTGTATTGTCTGTATCTAGGATGAAATTTTAGCACAAGCTACGTTTATAGACTTGATTAACAAGTCGGAAACGAGAATGTGGCAACAAAATGGTGTGAAGGCGCCAACCAGAGGATCAAAAATGCCTCAACAGTACGCCTTAGAAATGCTTCGTAGTGGTTACCCTAACACTACGACAGGCAAGGGCATCCCCAGCGAAATGCTTAGGATTACTTGGCCTGCGGATAACTTTTTCCCTTAAGGAGCCGGCTTTGAAACTCTGCAAAAACATACGTCTCTCCTGGTGTCCCATTGAGAACCACTTCGAAAATATCTTGCAAATGCCTATGCCGAATCCCAGATAACATCATTTGTACAATTTACCAACACTAAATAAAAACGCCATCTTGCATTTAAAAACTAAATTTTTTAGTTTATTATGGATTTTTGCTGCTGCTGTTGTTGTTGTTCTTGTTGTTGTTGTGGCTTAGAACATAAAATACACAGTAAATGTAAATTACATGAACGAATTTGCAATTTTCGTAAATATGAATAATTATATTAGAATATATATATATATATAAATGTTTATATATATATATGTATGTATGTATATCTAAAATATGCTAAACTAAACTAAAAATTAAACGTAAATATGTATGCATGTATGTATGTATGTTATGTATTTGAAAGTCAAAAAAGAGTTGCCCCAAAATACAGGCCAAAATGCAGACTGCATTAGGGTTGCCATACAGTGCTTGAAAAATGAGTTTAAAGTTTAAACATAAGAAAATTTTTGTTGTTTAAAAACTGAATTCGATACGCAGACTAAAAATAAAAACAACTTCAAGTTTACCAAAAATAAGCGAAAAATTTTTGTTTTTAGAACAAATTAAAAAAAAATTAGTTTGGCAAAAAATGAATTTAATACTTTGTATGGCTAAATATGCAGATTTCGACTGGTTGCTCATAGTTTGTTAACTAAATTAAAATACATTCAAAGTATAGTTATTTTTTATATTAAGTTTAAGCTTATATTTTAAACTCATTTAAGCAAACACTGTATGTGCTATAAATAAATATACAACAACAACACGTGAGAACATATTACGAAAAAAAAAAATATATATAATTAAAATAGTAAATGTTGCAAAAATTATGCTATTTAAATACATTATATATTATTATGTATAATTGTGTGTATATAATGCTTGAATGCAGGTTAAAAAAATTTACTAAATGTGCCAAATATGCTGTTTTTTTTTAATTGGTGGAAAAACAAAAGTTTAAGTTAGACCTTGGCAAGCTAAAAAAAAAAAAAAATATATATGTTTAATTATAGTCTATTTTGCAGCTTTAATTTAAATTTGTTGTCCATATATATTATGTATAATCATTTTTATATTTAGTTTTAAATTATTTTATATATTTACATAAATTTATTAGCATTACTTTTTGTGTGGTGCCAAAATATCTAGCTCCATTTTTTTTGTTGTTTTTGTTTTCTATTTGTTTTTTTTTTTTTAATTTATTTGTATATTTTTTTTAATAATAGTATTTAACTATGTAAATTGAGTTGTATATATATAAATATTGCTATTGCTGTTGTTGTTGTAGGTTTGTTGGCTTTGTTGGTATAACGTGCGCTCGCGTCTAATAATAAAGTAATTTTTTGTATATTGTTTTAATTTTTTTTTTTAAATTGTATATTTTAAAGTAGCGCCTAAAACGCCAAGTGCGTTGTTTCTGCGTATATATATGTAGCTGTGGGTTTAGAATATGGTTTAATTTTTTTTTATAATATTTTTTTTTGTTTTTTATATACTCATATTTAATTATAAATTGTTATACCCTGTACCCAGTTGTTGCCATGTCCGTACAGTCAGCTTAGTTTCATTTTGAGGAGAAACGAAATTTTAGAAACAGCTCCTAGATTTATTGCAAGCATATTGCACTTTGTTTTATTAATAAATAGTTAGAATAGTGTCCACAAAGGAAACGTTGATAAAAATTAAAAACACTTTGTCAATCAAATCGATCAACAAAATTAATCGATTCAGCTATATTCGATTAAATTATTGCGGCATATTGCTGCCAAAAATACTTTGCTTTTAAATGGAGCATATTAACAATTACGTAAGTAGCCAAATTAAAATAAAGAGTTGCTAAAAGTTGCCCAACGCATCCAAACTAATTAAATATATAAAATCGTTTATGCTACAGCAGGGTACAGGGTATATTAAAGTCGGTGTGTCGCAGTGCCGACTCTAACTAAGCCCACTTGTTTTGATTTGTTTTTTTTTTTTAAGTTTTTCGTTATAATTTTTCACAATAATTATTAATTATGTTTACTATATAAATTTGCTTGTTTTAGTTTTTAACTTTTTTTCTTGATTTGTTTTGCTTTATATTAATATTCGTTATAGGCGCTTGTTTGCTGTTAACCGTTAAGCTTTGGTGTTGCCAGATGTTGCATTTAAGACGTTAAGCTTTTGATTTTTGATTCGTTTCAACTGTACATGATTTGTATGCGATTTAATTCTACTTTTAATTTTTTAACTATTATATGGTTGTGGTTGTTGTTGTTGTTACTGTTGCTGTTGTAGTTGCTGCTGCTTCTGTTGTTGTTGTCGTAGTTAAAATTATTGTAATTAGTCATTATGCTGTGATTATTATTATTATTGATTTTATTTGTATTATTATTATCACTATTATATTGATTTATATTTGTTTTATACTTTTGCATGCTTTCTTCATCTTCTTCTTCTTCAACTTCCTTAACATTTTGCTTTACACTTGCTTTTTTGCTACATTTATGCTTTAAATATCCATCTGTAATGCAAAAAAGAGAAAAATGAAAGAAAAGCAAAAGAAAGGTATAATCAAATTTTTGCAATTAACAAAGTTCTTTTGTTTTATGTTATTGGTAAATTATTGATGCGCATGATTTGCTTTCTCTCTTTCTTTTTGTTTTTGTTCAATTTATCTTGGATTTGCTTTTGTATTTCTTTTTCTTTTTCCTTCTTATATACTTCTGCTCAGTAGGTTTAAGTTGCTGTCTTGTTTGTGTGCATGTGTCTGTGTCTGTGTTTTCAGTAACTGTCCTAATTGGAAGTTCCTAGAGGCAATAAAAAAAAAATTGTATACTGTATCCTAGGCGAAAAAAAAAAATCCATTTATGCGCATTAATTGCAACTTAGTATACTATATATGTATATATAATATGAATGATAAATAATTATTTGAAGCCTAAATCTCTATGTACTTATGCTTGTGTGTGTGTGTGTGTCAATGAACTTGTTTGCCTGGAAAGAGTTGCTTTTCCAGCACAAGCCTAAACTATTATACAAATATTGGATGTTGAAAGCATATAATGCAGCCTATACATACATACAAACTGCTCTCTATATACAAAATTTTCAGCTCGGAAGCTCTACGTCTAAAACGCATAACACACAGACAGTTTGATTTCTTGGTCAGTGGAAACAGCAGCAGACAACGACGGCCACACAAAGCAGCAAACTTCAACTGGAACTCGTGGTTTTGTTCTCTTTGATGTTCTTGGCAAGCTGGGCAGCAGTGCAGTCAATTCATTAGGAGATCAGTCGTTAGTTATTTGTTGCCATGATGATTATGATGTTGATGATAATTTGTATGCTGCATCAGCGTTGCTGTCGACGACTGTGGCTCCTGTTGTCCCGCATTCATAGACAACGTAGACGACGATGACGACGACGCCGCTGCTGTTGTCGACGACTGCAAGCTGGTAAAGCTTGTGGGCGCTAGCAGCGCGCAAGTGCCAAAAGTATGCTTATGCATGGTCATGGCCTGCGGCAGGAATGAGTGTCCAACTCCTGCGCCTCCGCCTCCTGCTCCTGTGCTGGTTGTGGTCGAGGTGACACTATTGCTGCTCAAAACCTTTTCACTGTGGCGTTTAGACGCTACCGCTCCGGGCGGCACGGCACTTATGGTCGTTCCAATGGGCACAAATTTGCTCAGCATCGTCGAGTCCATTAGCTGTCCGGCTGTATATTTGTTGTAGTTGCTTGCAGCAGCAGACATATAGCTGGGCGTTGTTGGTTTAGTGCTGCCATTTAGCTGCTGCTGCTGCTGACATGATGCAAATGGATAATGGTAAAAAGAGCTTTCGTTGGGACTCTTGGCGCGCAAAAAGAATGCTGTGGATGAACTGCAGGCGGCAGACTGAAATGGTGTTTGATTGATTCTGCAGGGCGAAGCTGCCTGATGGCTTGTTTCCATTAAGCCGCTCGAACTACATGTCGAGCTGTTTAGCGAGGATGTGTTTACCGTCATGCTGGCACTGCCGCCGCTACTATTTGTTGAGGCATAGGAGGCATTAAAGGACTCATCACTGGCTGAGATTCCACTGCTGTTGAGCTGCTCAATGGAAGATGCATCTGCTGATTCGGCATTGCTATTGTTAGTTGTTGGTGGAATGTCTATGGTATGCGTCTCATTGCCAAAGATCAGGCGCAAACGCTTTTTTTGTGGTGTGCCATAAACGTTGCTTGTCGTTGCTGGCACCGGCGGCGGCGACACTGCATTTAATGCTGTGCGCCTGCTGCGTCTGGTAACTTGCTGCTTGGTCGCCGCCAGTGGCTCAGGCGGCTCTGGCTGACGTTCCGAGGCATCACTTTCGGTAGCTGCTTCCGCTTCATCGTCATCATCTTCCTCATCATCATTGCCATGCTCGGATATGCCCTCCATGCGCAAAATTTCGTATTCCACATTAGCCATTGCATTGCTTACGCCACCGCCGCCGCCCAACGCACCCACACCACAATCGGCTGCACCAGCGCCTGCACCTGTGCCGCTGCTACTGTTGCTGTTGTTGCCATTGTGCTGAGCATGTCCATCATCGCTGAGACTGGTGCCTAGTTCAATGACTTCATCCAGTATAGGCGAACGTTTCATGCGTAGTGTTAGCTTAAGACGACGCTCCGGCGTCTTGAGCAGCGGTTCCACAGCTGTAGAGCCACTCTTATGTGCAGTTGTTGTTGCATTCGCTTTAGTCTGACGTTTACGCAACGTGACCGTAGTTTCCGCTGAAGTCTGCGCTGCAGAGCGGCGACTACGTTTTTGCCTTGTGGGGCCGGGACCGCTCTCATCGGACTCGGTCTGTGTAAAACAGGACATGAGGTTCTTTTTATATGCCGCACCACCGCTCGAGATCGTTGCTGCCTGGTTCTGGTTGTTGCTGCTGCTGCTAATGCTGGCCGCCGCTGGCTGCTCCTGTGTTTTATGGTGTTGGTGTTGTTGTGGATTCTGTTGTTGTTGTTGTTGGTTTTGTTGCTGTGCTGGCAGAGTTGCGTCCTCGTGTGTCTGTTGTTGCTGTTTGTCGTGAGCATCCGCCAGCGCTGCTGTTGCCGCCGAGTACGTGGACGAGCAGGATGACGAAGGCGTTGGCGACGATATAGTCGCTTCATTTATGGGCATATTCATCAACGTCATTGCTGCATCGTCGCACGGCTTCAGCTTGGCAGCATTAAGCTTACTATTGCTACTACTGTTGTGTTGTTGTCTACTGCTAAGATTAGTTTTACTACTAGGATTATTATGATTATTGCTACTACTACTGCTATTACAATTTGCAATCGTTGCTTTGTTGTTGTTGCTGTTTAAGGCAGTTGTTGTTGGTGTTGCTGTTGCTGCTCCTCCTGTTGGTGTTGTTAATGGTGTTGTTGTTAATGTAGCTGCATTCTCCTGCTGCATACGTACAGCGCTGTTACGGGTAACACGTTTTTGCTGCAGCTGTATTGACGCCGCCTGAGGATCCTGCTCGCCGACGCCACCGCCACTCGTTTGACACAAATACACCTTGTTCGGCTGTTCCGCATCGCTGCAATCGCTCTCATCCCCGTCGCTGAGCATATTTTGCGATTTTTGACGTGTCGTTTGACGCGTGGTCTGACGACCGCTGCGACGCAGTTTCCGCTGATGCTGCAGTGCAGCTGCCACAGTCGCTGGCTTACAACGCGGCACTAACACCACCGCTGATTTTGCTGGCGCTGTTGGTGTTGTTGTAGGTGTGGCCGCAGCACTATTGTAGGCCAGCTCCTCATTAGAGGCCGTGGAAATGCTGCTGCTAGTGCTATTAACGCGTGTTGATTTGCGCAGCGTGCTGGCTCTACCATTAACAACTGCTTCCGTAGCGGCATGTGGCTTTTGCATGGCCGTGGCACTGGCCACTGCAGCTGTGGCATCCGCGCCTGTGCTAGCATGCTGCTGTTGAAGATGATGATGGTGGTGATGATGATGGTGATGATGATGAAACTGCTGCTGATGCTGCTGCTGATACGCTGCATTGGCCATTATCATCTCGGCATCATACTTGGTCATGCCCTTCTGGCGCAGCTCCTTCATGGTCAGCGGTGAGACCACAACACTGGGCAGTTTTTTTTCCATCATAGCCACAGCAGCCACTGCTGCACTGGCGCCGCTTAAGTCTATAGTAGACTTTTGACGCACGCTGGTTACGCCTGCACTCGAAAGGCTGCTATTCACTTGGGCAGCGGCCGCACCACCCGCACTACCAGCACTATCTGAGGTGCCTGTGGAGTCATTGGTATTACTGTTGCTATTGGATGTACTATTCGTCGAGTTGGCGCGACTTTTGATGCGGTTTATGCGATTGTCTGTTTCACGCAGACGATAGCCGCCACCAGTGCAAGCACCCACACCACCGCTGGCGTTCAGGCCGGTTCCAGAAGACAGACCTAGCCCTAAGCCACTGGCTTCATCCAAATGTTTGCCCGCAAAAGCGCCAGTTCCGCGCCGTTCACAGGTCTCACACTCACAGTACCGATTGCTGTCGCCAAAAAAGTCTTCGCCATAGAAACAGGTTATCTCCTCACCCACCTCAATGTCACGCAGTACCTTAACGCAGGCAGTGTCACGGCCTGTGGCCAAAAATTTGCAATTGGCACGGCAGTCATGATTTATGTAGGCAGCTGGTCCTAGCCAGAGCTGAGCACAATTTTTACGGCAGCTGTACATAACTGAAAAATCGTTTTTGCCCGAGTGCAGCAGTGCAGCTTCCTCGCCCTCAGTTAGCTCGGCTATGCAGCCAACCAGACATTCGATCTTTTCGTTTTTGGACCAACGTTTGGTTGAGTTTATCTTGGCACCGCGCTGCTCCTCCAAGGAGTAACGATAACACGCTTCAATTGCAAAGCCGCTGTCCTTGTCAAAGACACGCAAATAGCGCACAATCTAGAGACAAAATGATGCACAATTTAAACAAGATGAATAAAGACTAAGACGATGACTTACATGATCGTGCAGTCGCTTGGTGGCAATCTTATTTTTATTTTTAAGATGACGCGGTATCCAGGGTCCATCATATATGCGCTGTATGGCTATATCATAGTTTTGCGTTTGTATAAACTCATCCACAATGGCCTTCAGCTGCTGCGTATCCACTTTAAGCGGGCGAAACCGTATATTCATTTTGTGCGTCTGGAAACCCAAATGTGGATCCAATATCAGAGACGTGGCCAAATCATCATTCTCCGATAGTTCACGCGGTGACATGCCTGTCGACTGAGAGAGCCGACCGACGGCACTATTGGCGATGCTGGCATTGCAGCCATTGAGCGTGCCGCTATAGGCGCTGCTCGACGATGAAGAGGATGCCGACGACGTTGTGGTCGTTGACGAGGCGCTGTGGTGGTGTTGATTCGTTTGATGGTGATTATGATGATGATGGTGCAGTTGTTGGTGCTGCTGCTGCTGCGAGTCCTGCTGATGATGTATGCTGTTGGAATTATGTGTGGCGCTCGCATTGCTGGCAGTGGCATGGGCGGCGTTATTGGTTTTATGTGACATTGACGACGCCGCCGCCGCTGCTGCAGCTACTGCGGTTATGGCTGTTGAACTTGTGCTTGATGCTATTGAAGACGTTGTGCTGGTGGAGTTGTTACTGCCGCTTGAATTCGCAGATACGCTGGAATTACTGCTGCTATTCGATGTAAACCTGCTGCCAGTCTCACCGCGTCGTGTATGATTTGAGCCGACGACCATTCTGTAGTGCTGCAGTCTGTAATTTGAAAGAAGAGCCAGGGGAGTCATTAAAAACGTTTCAAATTAAAATTATTGCTATAAAAAATGCATGACTTTATGGCTATAAAAAATTGCACTTGTTTGTTTATGTCTACGTCTAGTTATGTTGAAGTTTACAACGAATTGACAGCAAGACGGATGAAACCTTAGAGCTTCATTCACTTTTTTAATTGGAAAGAACAAGAAGAAAAAGAAAAAACAAATTGTACAGCGTAAATTCTTTGTAAGAACTTGAACCGTACATTAAAATAATTACGACGGAGGCGGCTGCAGGGCATATTATAGTCGGCACTGCTGGCAAAATTCTTGAATACCCCTGACGCTTGGCTTGGGGAAAGGGTACAGCGCATAAACAAAGCAGTGCTAATAAATCAGATTACAAAAAGCATTACAGCTTACATGAAAACGAGCGAGATGGCTATAGATGCACACAGTAACAGTAGGTGATAAGCGCTCACTATGATTTTTTTGGGGTAGCTTTTAAACAAAACAGCTGTTTGTTAGCTTTTTTTTTTGTCGCGTTACATTATTGTTAATGTTGTAAAAAATAAGGTTCATACAAAATTTTGCCTTATTTTGTTCAATTACATTAGTTTTTATGGCTTCACTGGGCTATGTTCCATGTGCATGTCCGTCCCCGCCCCACCGTCCGTTTACAGGCGCACACGCTCTTTGTTGCGCTCTATCTCGCTTTTTATCGCGCATACACGTGCAAAAAATCAATTAACAAGAAGCACATGTGTGTAATAAGGAAAGAAATAAACGAAAAAAAAAAACGCAGATCGATAGCGTAAAAAAAAAATACTTCGAATAAGTTGTTTTAATTTGCGCACAATAAACATTTTAAGAAACTGCGCCTGCCATTGTTATGCACTTGTACATTCAATGCATACATATATATATGCATATAAATACATGTATATTTATTATATAGCAAAAGCAGCGAATAAAAGCTTTTCGTTTATTGATTTCGCTGCTATTTAATTCAACTTTTTATATTTTTTTTGGTACACAGAAGCTGCGCCGCGTGGCGCTGCCTTACAACAAAGACTGACTGTCTGTTGTCGGCGGTAGCGGGTGGAGCACAAACGCAGCAGCAGCACCAAAGCTTAGCAACAATTTGCAGCAAACCCTTCATTTTATGGGCTGAACATAATTTTTTTATTTTGGGGCGGGTAAGGGGGGCAGTTAAATTATTCTTTGTTGCTGGCCAAAGTTCTGAATGAATTGTATTTATGTGCAAATTGTCAGGGCAACAACAACAACGAGTCAACGCTCAGCTGTTTGCGAAAAACGAAAACGCATACACAAGCGCAGCACGCACACACTCACACTTGCCCACTTGCAGCAGCAACCATTTAAGACCCATTGCTGCGAATGCGCATTATAAACAAACGAGTAGATGAGCTGATACCAGTGTTGCCAATGCGCTCATTTCTTCCCATTTGTTTCCACGGAAAAACTAAAAATAGCAAAAAGCGCTTAAGCTAAGCTTTGTTTTTCCGTTTAAATAAAACAAATAGAATTACTTCTATTTGGGAAAATCCTAAGATCTCAGAGACCATAACAGTTACTGCATTATCCGTACACAGTTCGTCGCCTTATCTTCAAATCTGTCATTAATTTATACTCTCTCTCCACTATAAGCTGCACTAATACTATAATTACTTTTAAACTAAAGGTACTAACTAACTTTTGCTCGTTGAGTCATGTCAGACACAGCTCTCATGCCAACCTATTCCCAAGAATTCTAAAAGTATACAAAACAGCGAGGCTATAAACATAAATATGAGCCAAGTGAGTGTAGGCTGGCACCGTTGGGCACCGCCGTCTGATTTATTTTTCTTTACAATGTTTTTGTTATTATTTTGTAAGGTTTATTACGTTCGCTGAACTGGGCTGATGATTTGTATTTGTTATGGCTAGTTCAGGTTTATTAGGAATAAGTTATGCCGCAATTTGGAAACTGCAACTGTAAAGCTAATTGGTATTGCCAGAGAAATGTTATGGATCATATGCAATCAAAATAAATACATTTTTTTCTTTTCTTTTGCTCAAAAAACAATAATTATCAAATTATAGATCAAATATGAGACAGCTGCTTTACGGCTGCTAATAGCGAGTGGCGCAGTGCGACCTGCCTAAACTAGCGAGTAGCGCACAACTGAAAATGTCAACAAAGAAAAAAGTGCAGAGTTGTCAGCTGCGCAGCATAAAATACAATAATTGCATTTAAATTATTACAACAAAAAAATTAGCTTGGACTTTAATTCAAATAAAATTACGTTAAATGCAGTCAAAGCTGCAGCACATAATTTAGAACGCTGTCAACCCTTAGTATGCACAAAATTTGTTTCTTTTTTTTTCTTTCTCATTACAAAGCTTGACCAAAAATGGCGGCTGTCTGTAATATTTAAGCAAAATATTTAATACACATTAACATAATGCGCAATCATTTACCTTTTATTATAAATTTTTCACTTGGCTTGATAGCTGCTGCTGCTTCTTGCTTTTCAGCCGTCTCTGGCTGGTTCTTTGTCTGTTGCTTTGCTACTGTTTTTTTCTCGACATCCAGCAGCAGGCGCATACATACAGCCAAACACATGTACAGGGCTTGTTTACTCGTTCGTTTACTCGCTGCTTCCTCTTGTTGGATGGCTTTGTGTGTTGGGTTGCAATTGTATCCAAAAATTCACTTTCAGCTTAATATTCCTTTTTTGATTATCTTTTAAGAACTTGCAATACACATTTCCTAAGCGTATTGGCTCACAATCAGCAGTCCAATGTCGTAGAAGCAGCGTCTAGGGCGGCTTTGGCGGAGCCGTCCCTGTTCTTGGCGACTCCGCTGCGACGATGCATTATTCTCTACTTTGTTGTCGTTGTGTTTGCTTTAAACGTCGTCGTCCATGCCCTCCCTTGCCCTTAGCCGAAACAACAACAACAGCTAGAATCTAGCTCTAGCTGCTCTGCTGCTGCCCTGCTTGATACACACACACGCTATGTGCACACGCATACATATACATATGTATGTAGTAGATACATATATTCCTTTGCAGCGACTTTGTCGAGCGTGCGTATGTACATATGTTTGTCTGTATGTATGCCGTTTGCCTTTTCTTTTTCTTCCTTTGCTTTTGGCTTTTTTTTTCTTTTACGTTTTCTAACGTCTAAGCATTTTGTTTTATTAATTTTAAGCGACTTCTTTTTATAGCCACGCGCACATGTTTACAGCCATACTTAAACACAAGTTAAGTTTATTATATGCTTAAATTATGTATATTATTACAGTTAGTTGTAAAAAAAACACGCACACGAAAAAAACGTAGTTTTTTATATACTTTTCCGCGTTACAATTCTCTGCGATTCCGTTTTCGCAAAAGAACAAGCATTTTATGCACGGTTATCGGCCGTCGTCGGCACGGGGTATGACACGAGCGTGCGCACTATATATGTAAATGTAATAAGCAAGCGCTAGTTATCTCTTTTACACATACAAAACATACACAGACTGCCAACT
>JBAMAX010003600.1:0-92999 GCA_037043745.1 Chymomyza amoena | reverse complement strand
CACTGGTTCCTGTTGTATGGGGAGGGCGGCCAAAAATACTTCTAGTTGAGGTAGAGGCTTGAAACTTACCACAAAATTTTTGTAAATTTATAGTAAGATCATGTATAAAAATCAGGCGGATCGGACCACTATATCATATAGCTGTCATATGAACGATCGGTTGTGATAACAAAAAAAATAGACCAAAATAAATAAAGTGATAGATTTTCGGTTTGAAACTTTCATTTTATAATTATTAGATTAAAATTAACATTTAAATAACAAAAATAATAAAGTATTATATGAAAATAACAAAAATAATAAATAAAAACAAAAAACTTAAAAATAGATAATAACATATTAATATAAATTTAATCGAATAAATTTGTCCCATCTAAAAGATCAAATGCTGATTTTAATAAAACTGACTTTTTTGTGCATGGGAGTTTTCTTTGGCCAGTAAGAAATGGATCTGAGCTCAGAAGCAATCTATTTATCAAGTCCGTATTTGTAGCAATGCGTGACATCTTCCGAGTGTGCTGCCTTCTGAACATTTTAATGTCCTTATTTTTTGATTCTGCAGCTTCTTCAGATAACTCCCCGATTGGCAAAAGTGCATAATTTATTACATCTTGAGCATGAACCAAAATTTTGTGTATTGAGGGTGGAAGATAGTACCAGGGATACAACTTAATAAGTTCTTTGGCAGTGTCAAGTGCAAATTCTCCAAATTTGTTTGCGTTGATCTTATAACCAGATGCCATACATTGCAGCAATGTTGCACACCGGACTATAACATTTTCATTGATTCCTGTAATTTCGGCTGCTATTTTCGGGTTATTGAAAAATGCTCTGGCCGTATTGCCATCATTTGAAGTGCCACTTCCTCCACTTCTGGGTATGTCCACCAATAGACCCATTTTTAAACGAAAATCTTTTTGCATTTGGGCTTTTCTATTCAGCATGGCTTCTTTTCCTTCTGCAGTACTAATTCGCCAACTTTTCAAATCAAGTCTGTAGGAGACATGCAAAAAATATTCAAAGAATCTAATGTATGAATGCAATGGTGATAATCCAAATTCGAAACGTGTTTCATCAACCTTCTTTGTCAAACACTTTTCCAAATTATTCATCTCTATTGGCTTCGCTTCACATATATAGCACTTAGAAGATGATGTGCTGCTAAGGGCACTACAAATTTTGCCATCAACCATGGTTAACTGCAAACGATGTTCAATTTGAATTTGTTTTGCAGATATTGAACATTTTGTTGGCTGTAACAGCTCAATTTTGGTTTTGTAATATTTCTCTTCATTTAGAGCTAACTGAGTAGTTTCTTTTTTAAACTGAAATCTCAGTGGTCGGCAGTAACGTGTTGATGAAGGCCGCGGATTTTTCCAAATTATCTGGCGGTGCTTTGGATCATCTGCTATTGTTAAAAGTTGCAAAGGCACATATGATGTCACAAAAAGGCTGGAATCGTTCATATCGTTATTGAGGACTTTTTGCTTATATTCTGAATATCCAGTGCTGCCGTCAAATCCCCATTTTCCAATTAAAACTAGGTTGTCAACAAAATCATTTGTAAGACTGCCAAAAACATCACGCTGAAGTCTTACAATCCGCGACGCCGTGTGATCGAGCAAGCTCTGCAGCTCGACTTCAGCTTGTGATTCCCTCACACTTATTTTGTCGGGGTAGCTGAATGCTTTCGCTTTTAGCAATAGCTTGTAGCTTGGTAAAAAATTGAATGACAATTTGGAATTTATAAAGCTTTGTATTAGCAGATATTGATGTTTGCTCATTTTTGCTTCTATGAACAGTGCTAAGACCTCATCGACATCAGCTTTGGTACACATTTGATTTATTGGAATGTTAGACGATCGTAAAGCAGATGCAGCAGATTCATCGGCTTTTGATAGCTCACCAATTCTTCGTCGCTTTGTTCTTTTGGATGAATCACCAAAATCACCTTTCGGACGTCCACGCTTGGCACTTTTACCCATTTCTTGAGATCTACTTTCGGTGCGTTCTATTGAAATAGTTTCGTTTGCATTTAACCAATCTGATTTATTTTGAAGAACGGTTGCTTTTTTACGTTTGTATTGAATCCAAAATGATGCAACTTTTTTACATATGTATCCAATACATTTCGTAAGCTCGCTCATCTCGGGCACATAGCCGATATTTTCAATATTGCTTTGTACATGATCCACAGCCTTCTGTAACTTTTCTGCATTGGTACCTATTTCTGTGCACCAACGATTGAAAATGTATAATCGTGTAAAGACACAGTGATAAGAGCCGCCTTTAATACCAAATTTGAAAAATAACATTAATAAATATAATTTTAACTCAATAAGAACACAAAACACGAAAGACGAAAACACAGACAAAGCACAACAACAAGATAAAGCAGCCGCTTTGCAGCCATGAAAAAAAAGACGGCGTTAGTATTTTGTAGATTATGCACACCTCTGCAAATATCTGCAGTTAAAATAAACTCTCTTATTACCTTAAGACACACACAAATACACTGAAAAAAAAAGGAAGGGGGGAGAGGGGGGCAACACAACTAAAACTTTAAGTAAACACAAAAAAGACGCACACAAAATGTACAAAAACAGGGTAAACTAAAACATTAATTTTAAAACAACTACAACACAAATTAGTATTTTTTCAATTTAAGAACATAAAATAAATACCTTCAACTTTAAAATCCATTTTAAATAACACAAATTCATAAACTGTACTAAGTGACTGAACTGATTGAAGTGCGCTTTTGCTGTGAAATTTTCGCAATGCGTGCAGCTGCGCTTTAAAAATGAACACGTGTTCACATCTTCAATGCTATTTTTAGAAAGTCACGTAAGATTTCCAGAAAAAACCGGTTTGCCATTAAAAAGTTTGGACATTTTAGAGACAGTTTGTGTACTTTTTGTAATTTTTTTTTTGCACGCATTTTTTGAATTTTGGCCTATGGAGGGAACCACTGTGCGCTGTCGACGTCATCGTTGATGTTTCCTGCAACGTTGAGCTGTGACCTCTGTGGCTGTATCTGTGTATCTGTGTGTGTGAGTATCTGTGTGTACTTAGCAACTTTGCTGTTGTATACAATTTACAGTTTCAACAGAACTCGGCTACATAAATATCTAAAGCATTCTTGGGTAACTGCTTTAATGGATTTGGGTTAAAAATAGCTCGTTGCAAGGGCATGCTGAGGACGTCTTTATATATATACACACGCACACAATCACACACACATCTACTAGATAAACTTTATTTTTATTTTTGTATGTATACTAGCTGTGTTTATATGTTTATGTGCGCTTGTTTAAGATGTACAAATTAGTTTAATTTAAATGAGAAATAAGCACTTAGCAGTCAGTTGATGGCAACTGAAGGCTAAGACCGACGACAAGCCAAAAGCAACTCGAATCCTTAAAATCAAAGCTGTAAAAAAAAAAAAAAATGGCAGACTAACTTCCGGCGCCGCTGCTTATATACCCTATAAGTATTAAGACAGTAACTTGAAGGTAAACCAGATATAATATACTAGCGTACTTGTTTTAGCTCGTTTACTTTTGAGAGGCTCAACGAACCATTATGTTACTTGAACAGAGCAGCTAAAGGATTTGCTTCTTACTTTATGCTGCTTAAAGTAATGACAGTTCCAGGACTTGAGAATAAAAATCAGTTTCGTGTAAAAAATTGGTATTTTATTACTTTTGAGATGAAACTTTTAGGTGAGTACTTCTTTTTATTGCAATTATGCTCTACTTTGTGTTTAAATGTTCTCATTACTTTGTTATTTAAAATATCGTTAGATATTAAATATTGTATATTTATGCCCCGAGCTCAGTTAATAGAGAGTAAAACTTATATCATCATCAGAAATAGCTAAGCATTTACAGCGTGTTTTTTTAGAGGTTCACAACTTTTATTTTAAAGTATTTTATATTTTTAGGCCTGACCACTGTTAAAATAGATCGACAATTTTAAAAACTGTGTTCAAAAAGTATCGCGAATTTTGTGTTTTCTCAAAAATTATTTATTTATTCATGAATATCAAAGTAATCCCTATGAGATATTATACACTTGTGCCAACGGTTTTTCCAATCTTCGAAGCTCTTCAAAAAATATTTTTTTTATCTTGTTCAGCTCTTCTTTCGATACCGTCTTTATCTCATCAATCGTAGCGTAGCGTCGACCTTTCATGGGCCTCTTCAGTTTAGGGTACAAGAAACAGTTACAGGGGGCTAGATCTGGGGAATACGGTGGCTGCGGCAGCATTAGTATGTTGTTATTGGCCAAAAAGTCGCACACAAGCAACCATGTGTGAGCAGGGGCGTTATCGTTGTGCGAAAGCCAATTTTTGTTCTTCCACAAATCCGGGCGTTTCTGGCGGATTACTTCGCGCAAATTGCGCATAACTTGCAGGTAATATTCCTTATGACCGTTCTACCCTGTGACAAGAACTCATGATGCACCACGCCCATGCAATCGAAGAAAACTGTAAGCAAAACTTTCACATTCGACCGAACTTGGCGCGCTTTTTTCGGTCTTGGTTCGTGCGGCAGCTTCCATTAAGATGATTGACCTTTGGTTTCCACGCCATAACCATAAACCCACGATTCGTCACCAGTTATGACCCTATGGAGCAAATTTGGGTCATCGCGGACAGAGTCCAACATCTCATTAGCAATGTTCATGCGATGCTGTTTTTGGTCGAAATTGAGCAATTTTGGTACGAATTTCACGGCGGCCCGTCTCATGCCCAAATCATTGATAAAAATCAAATGGCACGAGCTAATCAATATGTCTAGGTCCTCAGCAACTTCTCTTTTTCACACAAAATTTGATACAGGTTCTTTGATCCATTTTTTTGCAAGCAAAGTAGCTGTCAACAATTAAGTGAACATTCAAAATGGCCGAGCTTGTCGGTATAAGTGAGAGACATGAGTACCAACATAATGCTACAAAAAATATCGAAATTCGAATATTCGCAACCCGCGAAAATTCAAAATTCGCGATACTTTTTGAACACACCTCGTATGTATCCATACATCGCTGTTTAGTTCAAAATATTGAAAATACGATGTTCGATAGCATCGATATTTTTCCAAGCGCTACGATAACTCTTTTTCTTTCTTATCCCTCTGACTCTTTCTCCCACTCTCTATATCGTTTTATCTCTCTTTATCGCTGTCAATCTCTTTATCTCTCGTCTCCCTCTGACGCTTTCTTCTTCTCTCTACCCCTATATCTCTTATCGCTGTCTATCTCATTCCTTCTCTCATAATATGTTTTTTTTTCTATACCTCTCTATCTAGCACATTACTTAAGTGCCACATTTCACTTATTGTTGCTTACAATTCTCAACTCCTTTAAGCAGTGCGTGGAATATGCGGTAACTTTTTAATTCGCAGCAAATTAGACTGTTCAAACCCTTTTTACAAGAAATGTGGTTTCCTTCACCATGTTCATTTGTGGTTTCCCCATCATATAAGAGATTCATCAATCTATCAAAACTAATAAGTTTCCAGTGTTCATAAGCGGAACAAAAACTTTTTAAAAAGTTTAAAATTAAATATATGTGCCATACCCAACGAAATAATATATATACTTTACTTATTACTACTACTACTACTACCAAAAACTTAATTAAAAAAAACTGTCTTACTTAGTATTCACTACATATAAAGTTAAATGTGAATAACGACATAAAAGCTACTGGGACAAATAGTTTCCTTTAAGTTTTGCCAACAAATGCAAACATCAAAAGAAGTAAATTGAAATTGTAACGTTAAGGATTAAAGCCGAGGACAGCAAAAAGCTGAGCAAACAACAACAACAACTACTGCCAAAAGGATATGCGGCATATAATTGCGTATGAGGGATGGGCCATACAGCAAAGGGATGTGGCGAAAAGGCATAAAGCGGAACGACACGGCAATCCACATTACGGCTCAGACGTGTATGTGAGGGCGGGCTCTGGACAGGCCGACCAAGACATGACCACAGTCCGGCATGAAATCCACCGCCAGATGTGGAATGTCAACAGAGTTTGTGATAATTTTATATAGGGGGAAGGATTAGGGTAACAGTGCGGCTGCTTAATGAGTGCCACCGCAAGACGTGACAGGCTGGCATATTTAACAATTTTAAGCAAAACTTATGAGCATTACGGCCTAATATGCTGGCCAAATAGAATTAACTGAAACAAAAAGTAATAAGCGTGTGAAAACTTATTGTTTACGAGGTGCTTAGGGGTTAGACTGGACAGACTGTATATAAGAGCGGTACGTTGTTACCTACTTATGTAGTTGGGCCTGTTTATGGCAAGTGGAACAAATGTCGTGCACATGGCTTATAATAGTTGCCAAAAAAAAAATCATTTGGTTAGGATACTTGCATAAATTGCAAGAG
This sequence comes from Chymomyza amoena, assembly GCA_037043745.1. NCBI lineage: Eukaryota > Metazoa > Arthropoda > Insecta > Diptera > Drosophilidae > Chymomyza > Chymomyza amoena. The sequence continues at coordinate 86,591 of JBAMAX010003600.1, read as the reverse complement.
GGTAAGCGCCAATATGCACAGTGGGAGAAATAGCTAATTTAGCGGCGATTAATTAATAGCTCGTGAAGAAATTTCAAACAGGGAGGAATGGAATATAGGTGTAACAGGCTCAGCTGGATCGATAAAGATAGTCCCAAACTGGACGACCCTGTAGGCGGAGGCGTCAATGTTGATGAACTCAACGTCAGAACTGCTTTCCGACTCCCGGATCACTTCAGTGTCTTCAAGGCAGAGATCTTTGCAATCCAGGACGATCTGACAACATTAAGAAACCTATAGGTAAGAAAAAAGAACATCTGTATCTACTTTGTCAGCCATTTGGCTATTAGGCTCCTAGATTCGATGACTTCGTGAACTCAATGAATAACTGCCGCTTGTCTCTGGAGGAGATGGAGGAGATCATATAGGTCCCAGGACATAGGGACTTCGAGGGCAACTGTATTGCGGATGAACTGGATAGACAGGGAGCTACCAGCATCCTCCTTTAGGACAAGGAGGGCCTCGGTATAACCATTACCAGCTGCATACTGAGAATACGAAATTACTTCCCTCTTTGACAACAATAAGAAACCTACAAGTACGGAAGTACGGTATGTATCTAATCGGACAGCCAGGCGGATATTAAGTCCCTAGCTTTGATGACTTCGTGCATGAAGTCAATGAATAGATGGCGCTTGTTTCTGGAGGAGATGGAGGAGATCATATAGATCCCAGGACATAGGGACATCGAGGGCAACTGCATTGCGGATAAACTGGCTAGACAAGAAACTACCAGCATCCTCTTTTAGGAAAAGGAGTGCTTGGGTATATCCATGGCCAGCTGCAAACTGAGAAACCGAAATTAACGCGCTCTTTTAGAAACCGATATACTGCAGTAAAAAAAACTAAGGAACTGTGCTCAACTGTCTCCCGTGGTATCACAGGGCACTGGCTGAAGGGGAATTATGCATCCAGGCAGAATGCTTTAGAAGCTGCGGCGATGAGGAGGAGTTGGAGACAGTGGATCACTTTTTCTGTCACCGCCCTGGGCTAGGCAGGTAAAGATTCCGTTTTCTAAAGTCCCACTTTCTTGATGATATATCTCAGCTCGCCGAACTGAGTCCAAAATGCCTCCTAATGCTTATTCAGGCTGCCGGATAGCTGTCTCACCTCATATAGGGGAATCACTCTTGAGTGAGGCAAGAGTGGTGAATGGCCCACCGTAGCGGTATCACAACGCGCCTGTTCTTGGCTGAAATGAGTTGGGACGTCAGTCTCGACTGCCGCCCTAGCCTAGCATTCATCGGAATTTAAAAACAGATACCATCTTAGATGCACTTCGATTGCCAGAATTGTAAAAAGAACTGGAACTGGCGGCAGATACGAGACCCTCGCACGGAATTTGTTTAGCGATGTCAGAAATTTTTTTATTATTGGTTTCGTAAGTAAAGTGTAGTGTGTAGTAGGTAAGATAAAGGTTATCTATTTTAAATTTAACTTTTCTCCGCTTGCCTCTAGGTTGACTTTTTGACTGCCTTGAGTTTTCATAAAGTACAGACTATGCCGACTTGTATATTTTTGGGCTGGTTAGTTTGTGCGCCAGCTTTGTTTATTAACAACCAAAACTACGGGGGGGCTAAACAAACAAACGTCCAAAATGCGCATAATGCCCTAAACATGTTTTTCACTGAGCAATGATTTTGATTATAAATTTTGCACAATATGGCAGCATTGTTCGGGTTTATTCGTGTTTAAATGGCAAACAAAAGCTGACAGCTGTCAGAAAGAGGCCCTTCCTGTACAGCTCAACTCGCTCCCAAAAAACAAGCTACCTTTTTAGCAAATATCCCACCAACCAGTAACTAAAATCGATTTAAGGTCTTCATTCAGTTTGAATTGAATTTATGCACAAATAGTCGCGCCAGTTGGCTCAAAAAAAAAGCGGCTAATGCAGTGGCAGCGCGGCGGCGAAGTCGACTTTTTAAATCACAGCGATTTACAGATTTGCATTGGCCTACTATTGTAACCACGAACTGCTGCGCCCGGCAGTTCACCGCTGTCTAAGGCTTAAACCATGTAGCCATGGCTGCTAACGTGGTCGACAGGAAATTGCTTGTGGCCGTGGCTGCTGCGCTCAGACGCCCGAGTTGGCCGGCCGTCAGTCTGGCAAAATGCAAATTGCTTGTTGGGATTTCGAAATTTATTTGTTTACGGCTAGAGTTGCAGCAATCGGGCTGAATATGTCAAAGCGGAGTAAGCGGGTTGGGCAGTTGGTAAAGGCATATACAGCTTATGAACATAGACGGCCTCTGATAATATTGCTGGCCTAATGCCTCAATCTAGCAGGCAGTTTCTGCTGCAGCTGTTGTCCATGTACCACGGGGCGTATGTGCGATTTTATGATGCAATGCAAATTGCATTTTCCACTGGCCAAAGGCTCATTATGCAAACGAGTTGTAAGCCGCAACCCTTTGAATGCCCCCACTAGCCTTGTTTTTAGCCAGCTCCAACTGACGTGACACCAATGATGTCGACCCAGCGGTAATTACCATTATGCTATTGTGCCAATGATATCTGGCCGACGGCCATTTTCATATTCATTTGCAATGTTATTCATTTTAGCCATCGACGGATTGCATAATAATGTTGTTATTTAATTTGCTTATGCCAATATGTTACAATTGGGAACACGTGCCGGCCAAAAGACCGCAAAATGAAAGTAATTTTTTTTAAATTAAAAATAATTATTTAAATGTTTGCCATTAACAATTGTTTATACAGTATTTAATACGAATTTTTATTAGCTGCAGTTCAGAGATTAAAAAATGGTAAAGGATGTATATTTGGTTTCACAAAATATTTACTCTGTTATAATCAATACGCTAATTATAAAGTTCACATTTGTAAAGGGGTTAATTGAAGATTAACTGCGAGTTGTAATCTCAGAAATGAGTTGGGCGTAGGTAACAGGCAGGTATCACTTTACAGTCAATTTTGGTAGTAGAAACAAAAAGCTTTTCAAGAAAATCTTTTAAGTCAGCAAGACTCTGCTGAGAATATTGGACACACCAGAATCCAGAAACTCCTGAGCGGATTCCCACGAATGTTAGAAAAAGAAACTCTTACAAAGCATGCATAATGAGCCTGAAGTTGTAGCCAGCAATAAATCAATCCTCTTAGAATCCTGATGCTCAATGCTACTCAGTTGGAAACAAGCAAGATAATTTAGTTTGTTTTGGGAATTCGACTAGCTAAGTATCTACGAAGTGTAGCTGAGAGTACTTTGGATCTCTATGGTCAAGCTACAAAGGCACAAACCGAAAATGTGTTTAACATAGAGAAAACGTCAAAGACCTCCGAAAGGTACATACCCTAAACATAATTAAATTGGTAAGAGAAGTCGATATACCCATGGCCGCCTACCTATAAGCGCATAGATCTTAGAGCTAGAGTAAAAAATCGTTCATATTAGATCACTCAATTTGTCACGGGTGAAGTTCATATTAAATACTCAATTAGTCACTGTGAAGTTAATTTGATTGATATCTGTATTATTATTTAATATGCGAACTCCCTTTTTTGGGTTGCCTTCTTGTCTTGGTAAAGGGGTTAAGGATGTATCAGGAGCCTGAGAGCAATGGTAGCGGTAGCATAGCGACCCCTTAAGGTCGAAGAGGAGCACAGAAACTAAGAGCTACATTGTAAAACCTTTTAGGAAGTAGAATCGCTACTAGGTGGGCGTGAGATCTAATTGTAGAGGTGATCCGAACTCCCTTTTCTGGGTTGCCACCTTGTCTTGGTAAAGGGGTTAAGGATGTGTGAGGAACCTAAGAGCAATGCCAGCGATAGCATAGCGACCCATTAAGGTCGAAGAGGAGCACAGAAACTAAGAACGAAATTGTAGAACCTTTTAGTAATCCGAATCGCTAATAGGTGGGTGTCTGATCTTATTGTAGAGATGGTCCTCAATCAGCTATCTAAGAACGTGCGAGCTCCCTTTTCTGGGTTGCCACCTTGTTTTGGTAAAGGGGTTAAGGATGTGTCAGGAACTTGAGAGCAATGCCAGCGGTAGCATAGCGACCCATTGAGGTCGAAAGGGAGCACAGAAGCTAAGAGCAAAATTGTAAAACGTTATAGGAAGCCGAATCTAGGTGGGCGTCTGATCTCATTGTAGAGGTGGTCCTTAATCAGCCATTTAAGAGCGTGCGAACTCCCTTTCCCGGGTTGCCACCTTGTCTTGGTAAAGGGGTTAAGGATATATCAGGAACCTGAGAGCAATGCCAGCAGCAGCATAGCAACCCATTAAGGTCGAAGGGGAGTCGAATCGCTACTAGGTGGGCGTGTGATCTAATTGTAGAGGTGGTCCTTAATCAGCCATCTAAGAACGTGCGAACTCTCTTTTCTGGGTTGCCACCTTGTCTTGGTAAAGGGGTAAGGATGTGTAAGGAGCCTGAGAGCAATGCCAGCGGTAGCATAGCGACCCATTAAGGTCGAAGAAACTAAGAACAAAATTGTAGAATCTTTTAAGAAGCCAAATCGCTACTAGGTGGACGTCTGATCTAATTGTAAAGGTGGTCCTCAATCAGCGTGCGAACTCCCTTTATCGGGTTGGCCCTTGTCTTGGTAAAGGGGTTAAGGATGTGTCAGGAACCCAAGAGCAATGCCAGCGGTAGCATAGCGACCCATTAAGGTCGAAGAGGAGCACAGAAAATAAGAGCAAAATTGTAGAACATTTTGGGAAGCCGAATTAATCCCAGGTTAATCATTCACCTAAGAGCTCATCACTCCGATTGGAACTTTATGTGGACTGGAATGGAATTATGTGTCCAAGGGGTACCTGGTCATCGATTAATCCTCCTGTCTTACTAGCAGCTCGCACTACGGATTTTGAGGTGCTAAGTTCAAGCTTAAGTATCTAAAGGGTATTGCATAGTCAGGATAAGTGAAATGTATAAACCCACTTGTTTGCTTTCAAAAAAAAAAATAATAATCTCGTAAACTTCCTGCATCTACTCCCACAGACTCCCTGAAAAACAACAGTCTGCCAAAAAATACAAATTGAAAAAAATGGTGCAGCTCGGTCAGGAAGAAAGTAAATTTTAATTCCCAAGTGTAAATGGGCACCTGTCGGACAATCGTACTTTTGGGCCAGCTCTACACTAACAATTAAAGGCCAAAAACAAAAACGAGAATTCTGCAGAAAAACCTAAGGAGAGATTGTTATTTTTTAGGCTGGAATCGAAACGATTCAAATAAAACTTCCAGCTAAACGTGAGCTCAATTCTAAAGCGCCTTCAGCTATACATGTGTATGCGAGTGAGTATCTGTATAGGTATGTAAAAGTATCTGTGTTAGTCGCAATGTATCTAAGCATTGTTTGCTGCCCAGTGATTGATTGATTGAGAGCTAGCTGCATGACTGCCCTACCAGCAATGTGTAAATCAATGAAAGGGTATCCTTGATGTATGTGGTATGTCAGTAGAAAAAGTTTCTAAAAACAAAACAAAATAAATCCGGCTCCTAAAGGACTGCGCTGCCAAGCAGGCCGGATATGGAGCAGAAAAAAACGAAATAATAAATAATAATAATAAAGCAAAAATATAATTGAAAACTGCAGGCAAAATTATTGATTTGGTTCTTCTTCGGTCGAGTGGCTGCGGCTTTTATGGAGTGCTTGAAATGTATCTTAAGTGGGATTTTCAATTGATTTGAAGGCACCGCTTGGATGCTGCAGTTGGTAACATGAAGGACTTCCTTAAATTTTCGACAAAATACAGAATGAAATTAACAACTCCGACCACTGTGCGCTGCATAAAAAACCAAAAAATGTTATTGAATTATCGTCATCGGAAGCATATCGACTTATCATGTAATTAATGACATCGAAGTTTTCTACTTTTTACAAAGAAAGTTAAAAATGTTCAAACTCATTTATCAACTGAAATTCAATGGAACAGTAATTCCGACTACATTGTATCCTTAAAGTATCATGTTCCAAATTAAATTATTAACTTTACAAAAAAAAGAAAATGTCTTCCAATCAGTTATCTTATAATTACTTCGTGTTGGCCTATCTTGAAACCAGGCTTAAAAAATAATTCAAATTTAAGAGCAAATTGCAAACGAAACAAGCTACTGGCGAGCTAATTAAAACGTCAATTGCGAATTAATTGCAGCGATGGCGCCACACACACACACACACACACACGCACGCACTAACGCATACACGCCATGTGGCGCATAGTTAAAATGGCCGCCTTTGTGACGCTTGCCACCGTTGGTTGGTCTTCTGGATGTCGCCTGGTGGCAGCTGTGGCATTATATGCAATTTTAATTACACGACACTGTTGCAAATTTGCATTAAGCATGTGGTCGTCATCATCATTGGGGTGCGGGAGCCCTGTAGTTTTTTTAATTCCAGCTACTTAACGTGTCACCATTTCCATTTCCAGTTTAACGTCCCATGATGCAGGTTTCATACGGTTGCAATATTCTTCAATCGGTCTCCACAATTAAAATGATACGGAAATGGGGCATGTTTAATGGATCTTACAAAAGTGTTGTAAAAGGGAAGCAACACATCAAGGACATGTTGTGGTTTTTACTTTTTATACACTGTAGCTTGCGTTAAGGGGTATATTAGGTTTCTACAAATATAGGGAAGTTACCGATGACCCTACAAAGAAACCTTTAAATTGGGTCAGCAGGTCAGATGAAATTGATAAAGATACGAGTTAGCTCCTTGAGCTTGGAGATTGGAGGAGATATATTGACAAAATATGATATTAGGGGCTCCAAATATAGGGCATAGGCAGATCAAGACCTTCCACCACCCATATTTCATAAATTTTCGAAGTAGTAATGATGGAAGCATTTCTTTCGTTATAATCCTTCACGGAAATGATAATAAATCATCGAACGAAAATATTCACATGTTAACTACAAGGAATGCTGAAATCCAGCATGTAAAAAGCCAATGTTGTCCCTAGAGGTGGGATACTATCAATAGCACTATCGATGATATCGATAATTTGATTTTACGGATACTATCGATGTTTTTGTTCGATATATCGAAAGTATATTTTTGTTTGCTATAAAAAGTTCTCGTCGAAGCCAATGTTCAGCATAGAGCTGGGATACTATCCATAGCATTATCGATGGTATCGCTAAATTCATTTTAGATGGTTTTTTTCGATATATCGATGGTATAATTTATTTGGTATAAAAAGCTCTCGTATAAGCCAATGTTCTCCATAGAGGTGGCGCTATCGATGATATCGATAATTTCATTTTACGGATACAATCGTTGGTTTTGTCTATATATCGATAATATATTTTTGTTTGCATACAATATAAAAAGTGCCCGTAAAAGTAAATGTTCTCTCAAGAGATGGGATACTAGTGATGGTACTATTAATGGTGTCGATAATCTTATAATACGAATACTATCGATGGTTTTGCTCGATAAATCGATGGTATACTTTTCTATGTAAGAAACTTTTCTTCTCATAAAAACCAACGATCGATGCCGTATTAGCTATAATGATTGCCACAGACATCCAATATTTCCGGATAGAAGACGACTTTGGCTTCCAAAATTTCGAATTTCATACAAAAAATACCTCTAAAAATTAAATAGAATCAATATTTGACATTCTTCATGATATAGCTAGTCAAAATTTTATGTCCTTATCCAAATTTTTTGATTGTTACTTGTTGAATGGACAGTTTTTGGCTTTTTAAGATGTAATTCTCAAAGGATCCCTTTTTACAACGTCATGAATAAATCGATTCTGTTAAAAATTTTGATATAATCTTTTTGTAAGCATATATATTTTCCCTTTCTTTCTCTATGGTACTTATTTCAAGAAAGTCCCCTTTTTTGTGTGCCATATTTGGTCGATAGTACTATCGATAGAATCGATAGTTTCAACTAAGAGTATGCTTGCAATAGTCCAAATTCTGCATTTACGCTAAGAACAAATATAAAATATTAAGCGCTTAAAAGTTAGAGATTTTCTTAAAATATCGGTGGGCTCAAAATTAAGCCAAGAGCGATTTATCTTTACACTAGCTTGCAAAATTAAGTTAAGTAAGAAAACCTTCGTTATAAAAGTGATTTTAATGGTTGGTTGACAAATTTGAAAATTATAACCTTTTAAAACACCATTTTCGTAATTTTTTTCGAAAAATACGTCCGAAACAAATTTTCTGATTCATTCTACGGAACACAGCCAATTAAGTTTGATTTTTAAAACGGTTACTGCTTCCACTCTGTTTACTTTTCCTAGGCGTTAGTCAGGTATTCTTATCTTCATGCCTCGTTGTTTAGATCGCTCAGAACGTTACTCGGGCATTTTTGCCTTTGTGCACTTATGTCCGACAGTTTACCCTATTACCAACCCTGATGTCTTCATACCTGACAAAAATTTAAGCTGGTTTCAATAAGAAATTTTCTAAATTCCAGCAAAAAGTTTTTAATATTTTTCGATATTAAATTTTGTTATTTTTTTGTTTATATTTTGCCTCAAGCTTAAGTTGTGTTTATTAAAAGCACAAATAACTTATAATACAAAAGATTAGCAATTTGAGGAATTCGTATCAAACAAACTCTCGAATTTATTATACATATATATTATAAAACTGATATAAAACTTTCTAGTTTTAGTTTGTATGACCAGACTAAAATTTAAAATCAAATAGCAAAAGAATGCGACATTTTTTTAAGCTTTTGTGAGAAGTTCGAAAAATAGTTTTGTTTAGTTCGTTTGAGCAAATTGTGCTGAAAAACTATTTGAATGCTTGAGCAAGCAGCAGATATAGAGCCAGAGCCTGGCTATAAACTCATGCTCATCCTCATCTTATATGGGAGAAGAGTCTCTCTTTTGTACCAACAACTCTGTATACTGCTTAGTATAATACTTTGCTTGTGTTATGATAACAAACTATGTGAATAGCTTTTGTAGTAGATGCATATAATATATAGCATATTCCAGACCAGACCAGCCACAACCCAACCCCCAATCCTCAACTAAAGCTCAAACTCAAATTAAGCTAAAACCTCTTCAAGTTGCAATTTCCGACCCAAACACAAGAGAGGGTGTGAGGAGAGGGGCTCCAACAGCAACAAAGTTATATAAGGCATAACCGTAAGCCGAGCCGACTGTTTGTTGTGTGCAACTAAAGCTCTCGAGCCTGGAGCTTGGGAGTGCTGGTAGCCTGGGAGCCCGGAGCCTTGCGCAGCATAACAAAACCGAGCTGCAACTATAATTAAAACTTTGCTACTCACTGCTCACAGCTTGACTGGCTCAACAACAGCTCTGACGACTCCCATGGAGTCCTGCGGACGTGTAGGTTATCCAGACGACTATGCCGCCACCGTCTACAGCCAGAGACAACGACGAGTATTAAATTTGAAGAGCGGAAATTGTTTGTAGCTCGTCCGTCCGTCTGTCCGTCCATCCAACCGTCCGTCCATCTATCCGTTCGCCACTTGTTTTGACATAGTAACAATTGATGCTCCAAAATGCTAGTGCAACAAAAATTAATGCATTAATCGCTTTGGGACTTTTTGGGGTTCAACTGCGTCATGATCTTTGCCAGGCCGACAAAAAACAAAATACAAAAAAAAACAAAATGTGCCTGTAATGCTGTAAATAGTCGACCAAGTTTGACTTGAAAGTTAAATTAATTTCTGCCGGCAGCGCAGTTCGAGAAATTTTCCGACTGCAAAAAAGTTTTCATTGAAATATTCTAAACACGCGGCCAACTGGGATATGCTTAAGCGTAATTTTGCTGTTAGGGGAGCTAAGTTCCTAATGGAGGTTTGGGAAGTTATGTTGATGGAGTTGTGGCTACCCAAAGCACTGACTGGGTAAAGCTCGAGCTGCTGTTGTTTTACTTTTCAATTCTTTTACATAATTGTATTTGCTTTTGGCTTGTCCTTTTCTTTTTTTCTCGACTTTTTTGTTGTTGTGCTAAGCGCAAAACTTTTTCCATGCGGCATTTTTATACACTGTAAGGAAGAGGGTCAAAGGTTTGCTTAGGTTTGAGTCAAGGTATGTAACATTGCGGTGATGGGTTAAGAGGGCATACGTTTTTTGTAGCGGTCAATTAAGAATCGAAAAGGTTCGTTTTTCATTGCTGTCGTCTTTTGATATGAAGAACTATGTTCAGGAGACCATACAGGATATCGTTAACAACATTTCTAAAGTTGTGCATTATCTTTAAACATAGGATTTTACATCTATAGGTTATCTTATTCGTGGTAGAAGAATTTGGTTTTGTACGGCCGACTTTTCACTTTCGAAACCGCTCAAAACTTAGTAAAAATAAGAAACCCATTAAATCTGAATTTCCAAAAGATTCCAAAAAATTTGACAAACCAACCTTATGAGCTACAGCAAAATTTTAGTCCTCCTAGATATACCAATATCAAAGCAAGGCAAACCAAATAAATTTTGCCCATATTTTTAGAAACTATAAAAGCAATGTAGCTTATTGACGTCACCAAGGTAATTAAATGAAAAATAATTATGAAGCAAGATTCCTAGGTTTCTAAGTTTTCTAATATAAAATAAAAGTTTTGAAACAAAAGCATAAATAAGTCTTCTGAAAACTTTAAAGTGTGATAAGGAAGTTTTCGCGTCAGACTGATAAATTAATAAGCTTTAATTTTTACTTAAAATAAACCACACTGCCTTTAAAGGCAATACTAATACATTCCTTAAATCTGAGATCTACAAAATACAATTTTTTTTGTCTTCTTATTTCTTGATAAAGTCAGATAACATTTAATTATGTTACAGTTAACGAAACTTCTAAATCTCCCGGATTGGACAAAGTCCCCAACATTTTACTCAAAAAGTTACCCGAAAAGGCAATAAAATTGCTTTTAATAATATTTAACAGCTGCTTCCGATTGAATTACTTCCCACGAGCATTCAAGAAAGCTATCGTCATCGCGGTTCATAAACCCAACAAACCTAAGAATGACCCAAAGAGCTACAGACCGATAAGTCTTTTGAGTAATCTGGGAAAGATCTTCGAAAAACTCATTTAATATCAAATAAACAATTTTGTCTCTACACATGGTACAATATCTAAAGAACAATTTGGGTTCAAAAAAGAACATAGTACCGTTCACCAAATTAGCAGAATAAAAAATAAAATTTTAACTAACAAACGTCAAAAAAAATCGTCCGGTATAATTCTACTAGATATTGAAAAAGTATCTCTGTGGAATAGTAGCAGACTTTCTCGATAAACGTTCTTTTGCTGTCTCTGTCAATAACACACTCTCTTCAATTAAATACATTCCTGCTGGGTTACCTCAAGGTTCCATACTCTCTCCGCTTTTATATATAATTTATACATCAGACTTTAAGCCTCCAAAAGAAATCGATGTTGCCTACTATGCTGATGACATAGCCCTAACTTACCAGCGCTCTTCTGAAAAAAATGGAAAAAAGTCCATAATTTTCCCATACAACAAGTCCTACAAGCGGCTTCCATTAAGACATCTACAATTTGAAAATAATAATATTGTTATCCAGAACCACGTCAAATACTTGGGTGTCATTCTCGATAAAAAACTCAGTTTCCAAAAACATATAGACGAAACTTGTGTAAAAGCAATGAAATCGCTGAGAGCCCTGTGGACACTCTTACATCGACGATCATTCCTAAATTTCAAGAATAAAAACTTAATTTTTAAATGCGTTCTAAGACCAATTTTTTCATATGCCTCTCCAGTATGGTATAAAGCTGCTAACAGTCATTTGAAAAAAATGCAGATCATACAAAATAAATGTCTGAAAATTATAAACAACAAGCCCTGGAGATATTCCACGCGTTTGTTGCACCTCGAAACAGGATATGAAAAATTCACAGATTTCATCATGAGACAGAACCTCAACTATTTTAACAAAATAACAAACTCTTCTTATGACATAATTAGAGAATGCAGAGAGATATCATAAGTACTTAAATACTAACAACTGAAATTTACCAAACTGAAATTAATGATATATTGTTAATCAATACTAACAACTGAAATTTACCAAACTGAAATTAATGATATATGTGAAAATAGTCAACCATATACAATAATTTTTCATGTTTGATTTTATATATTTTTTGTTGTCAAATGAAGGTTTTCCCTTTTTATCTTTAAAAATATTTATACTTTATTGTAAAAAATTATTATTGTAATATAAATAAATTTTAATTTTCTGTTATATCTTTGATAAAACTCATAACAATCTTGTAAATATATTTATGTATAAAAATTGAATTTTGGATGAATAATTGAATTGAATTGAATTGAATTGAATTAAAACAAAAAAAAATTTAAAGAAGGAAAAAATATTTAAGAAATATCAGGAATACTTTTTAAATTAATTTCGTTTTCTTTTAATAATAAAAATCAATCTTTTTTATAATTTATTTATTTTTATCAATTTTGTTTATTTAAAATCTGATAAATAAATAAGCTTTAACATTTAAAAAAACACACACTCCTTTGTATTACGAATATCTACATAATATCTTTAATTATTATTTTTTTGCTATCATCCCTATTTCTGAGAAAATTCAGACTCCTTTAAAAATTGAAAATAAAAGAAAAACATTTGTAAAAATTAAAAAACATATGCAATTAGCCCTCTGAAATGTATTTTTTTCTTTTAATAATAAAAATAAAAATTTTTTGTAATATTTATAAAAAAATTTAAGCCCAAAAATCAGGCTCATATGGACCAAAATATTTATTTATACCTAATTAAAATTAGCTAGCAAAAATATATTTTGATCAAAAAGTGCCACACTATTGACAATGACGTCACCAAGCTAATCAAGTCAATTTTTAGTGTAAAGAAACAATATAAATTTGTTTTTTAAATAGATTAAATAGATAATCTTTTTAGTTCGTTTTTTATATTTTTCCACAATCTTTTATATCGAAAAACTATCATTCATATCATTCATATCATAGGTTATAAGAACCTGAACTCTAAAATTTCTATAATAGAAATAATGTTAATTGTAAATATTAAAAATTTTAACTTTTTTAAAACATTCTCCTTTATTAATATTGAAACAACAACATCGTACTAAAAAAAATTAAAAATATTATTTAAAAAAACTTTTACCGCAAAATACTCCCCTAAAGTGATTTCGATAGGCGAAAATCCTTATAAAAGTATCGATGATCGGAAAAAATTAGCCAACATCGATCTATCGATAAAACAACGATGTTGCTTCCAGCTCTATTAACAGCTTATTCATAAAGCTAAAAATGTTTAGAAGTAATTCTATTAACTCCTCGATGTTTGAGTAAAACAGACTCATGGGATTCTAATAAACCAAAAAAAAGTTGTCTTTTAAGCCAACGAAATTTCTGCCAACCCTAGACAAACAATTTCCCTTGCATACGTCCGCAATACGCAATATATCCTCCCAAAACTTGGCGCAGATAATAACTTTTTTTTTGGGTTAAGTGGATGCAGTGTATCCCGCTGTCAGTCCTCTGGCCTCAATTGAATTCAAATTTGTTTATTGGTGTTATTGTTGTTGCTGTTATTGTTGTTGTTGTTTCGGTACTGTTCGAGTTTAATTTAACTGTTAAATTGTCAAAAATTACAAATAAATTGAATGAGTTGCGGCAACCCTGAAAAGGGTCTAACGGACGGTAACGAATGCACATAAATTAATCTGTATTGACTTTTCAATTCGATTTCAGTAGCTTTTTCAAGTACCATCCAAGGATGGCTTTTGTGTGCGCGGCAATTGGGCTTTAACACTTTTTGTGCAGTGCAATAAAAATTTGCCAATCTTGTCATTTAAATAGACCCCTTCCCCCCGGCTATCAGGCTATCGGGAATAAGGCGACAGCTGTAAACGCCCACTACATAGGCCTCGAGTAGGCTCTACTTTGATGACTTGGCATGTGGGCGTATATGCCAGCGTAGGGGCGTGAGCTGGTTGCCGAAAAATCAACGTTGTCCTCATCGTCAGTTTGGCCATTTTGTTATTTGCTTTGCTTGGGCGCTGTTGTGCCATTAGCTTGGACAGAGAGAGAGTATTTAGGTCAAATGATGCTGGGCATTAATGGTCATGTCCAAGAAAAGAACGCCAGCATTAGAGCCGGACAAACCGGACAAGCCCAAAAAGCTAAAGTATACGAACAACAACAACAGCAGCAGCAGCATACATAAGAAGCAAACGAACAAACGCCCACTCATACGAGGGCAGGCTGAAGAGTATTTGGTTGAGCTAAGAAGAGTACGAGTAAGGTAAAACAAGACAAAAAAAAAGGGGTTGACCAGAAAGATTTGCAAATATGGAGTTTCTCTTGCTTATTGTGTTAAGGACCATCCAAAAAGTCTAAAACCAAAATGCTGACCTACTCCTACTATTTATCTCGAATTCAATAAGTCGTACACAAAATTTTCCAAGGCAAAAAAATTTCAAAATTGAATTTTAAATTTTATTTGTATTGGATAGTATACCCAGAAGCTCGAATTTTATGCGGTAGCGGTCGCCAAAGTTACTAAAACATTTTTCCTCCTGCCATTTTTTGGTATGTATCACAAAATCGTATTGTAGATCTCCAAAAAATACATAAAATCATGTAATTATGTATCTCTAGTAGTTCCCAAGCCAGAACACTTTAAAGTCTTCCCCGCCTTGAAATACATGCAATCTATAAACATATTGAACGGCAGGTGGCGCTAACTTGCTTATTTTGGAGCAAAGTTAAATTTTTATACCCTGTACCGTATGGTACAAAGGGTATATTAAGTTTGTGCAAGCCGAAAATGTATGTAACATATAGAAGGAGATGTCGGAGACACCCCAAAGTTACCTAAAATATGATCAGGGTGAATAGAGATGTCCATATACCCATGTCCGTCTGTCCGTTTGAACGCCTAGATCTCAGAGATGGTACGAGCTAGAGTAACCAAACTTTCACATTAGATCCCATATTATTCCATAGGAGGCAAGTTTATTTTATTTTTTTGATATCGGGGATAAATTATATAGCTCCCGTATGGGTGTTTGAGACGACCTCGACAAAAAAAGGTTTTAGATGGATAATTCGTTTGTTCATTAAGATATCGTAACCAAATTTGGTCTTCAAAAGCTTTTTATGGTTTCCAAGCACTGTACCAAATTTCATCCAAATCGGTTGACTATATCATATGGCTTCCATAAGACCGATCGGTCAAAATAACTTTTTTAAATCAAAATTCGCTATATTTTGTTTTTTAATAAAGATATCTTAACTAGATTTGGCGTTTGAAAATTTTTTAGATCACTTAAGCAATGTGCCAAATTTGAACAAAATCGGTTGACTATATCATATAGCTCCCATAGGGCCGATCTTCCAAAAAATCGATTTATTAAAAAAATTAGTTGTGTTTCGTTTGTTTGTTAAGATATTGGGACCAAATTTGATATTCATGAGTTTTTTATAGTTCCTAAGAACTGTACTAAATTTAATCCAAATCAGTTGACTATATCATATAGCTCCCATGCATTGATATTCAATACTCAACAAAACCCTCACAATACTGCCTTTACAAATTGTTTACTTTTATATTTTTTTTTCAATTTCAATCAGCATCCCAAATAGATTTAAAACTAAATAACATTTCCTGATTTTTGAACTGCTTATTGTAAGTTAATATCTAAGAGTTATCTAACCTAACTAATCCTTAAACGAAATTGAATCTAGCTTTGAAATAAATCGTGTATTCTAAAGTTGTTCCTAATTTCCGAGCCTCTTTTATAATTTTATGGGTTAAATTTTTGCTTAATCCTCTACTTATTTATGCTAATGCTGCAATACTCCTAAATAATTTTCACCTTCAAACGTTCTATGTTAGGTCTCCATCAGCTTGTGCGGATTAGCTCTAAAATTTTTATTTCAATTTTTAGCTTTATTTAAATTTTATTACCTTAAATATTGTTGCATTCTTTACATAAATTATGCCACTGTCCTCAGAAATAACTATTGTCATTAAATACTTGGCTCATACTAAGCCCAACCGACTTCTGTATTTTTTCTTTAAAAGAAGTATAGAACTAGCACTAGAACTAGCACTAGCACTAGAACTAGCACTAGAACTAGAACTAGAACTAGAACTAGAACTAGAACTAGAACTAGAACTAGAACTAGAACTAGAACTAGAACTAGAACTAGAACTAGAACTAGAACTAGAACTAGAACTAGAACTAGAACTAGAACTAGAACTAGAACTAGAACTAGAACTAGAACTAGAACTAGAACTAGAACTAGAACTAGAACTAGAACTAGAACTAGAACTAGAACTAGAACTAGAAATGCGGAACTCTAACTCATGAGTATTTGTGGCAATTAGTTCATATATCAGAATTCAAAAATATTAGTGCAAATTTTCTCATAGCTCTCTTGAGATTTGACTTTTTTTCAATCGTCGAAGATTCTTTTTTTTTTATTTTTAATATACTAGAATTTGTTTAATTTTTTTCTAATTTCAATTTTTTAACTTTAAAAACCGAATTCTGATAAATGTAGGACATTGCATTTTATTAATATTTGTGGGCAGCGAAATTTGGTCTCCAGATAGCTGAAACTTTGCTAGCAAACAGCTGATAGAAATTAATAATTTACGAGATCGACTTTTATTTCATATTTTATTTACAATTTGTCTGTTTCTAGACAATAAGTAAATTTAGTAAATAATAACAATAAAAATCGACTTAAAAAGTTTTTGTTGAAATAACTTTTCAAACTGCCCTCTGGTGCGCTGGCTATGAGTGAATGCCTTGAGTCACATGAATGCCAGAAACTGTCCACATTCAAACCCTCAGCAATGGACTCTTTCTGTATATTGAGTGAGTTTATATATATGTGTGTGTGTATGTATTTGTGTGGCACAAAGGATATCAAATTTAAGTGCACATACAGCCAAAGCTCTCAATGTATGTGTGTGTGTTTGTGTGTGTGTGAGCTAATCGCATTGAATTTAATGTGAAGCAATTTCTACTGCTGCTGCGTTATGATTTCAATTGAATTCATTCTGTGACTTTTGTGTCCTGGACAATTCCTTTGAAAATATCATAATATTACTTTGAACTTTTTATATTATTGTCAACTTTATTTTTTCATTTTCCTTGCTCTTGCTGGGGCAACCACACACAATGAAAAATGACTTCATTAGGTCATTTCATAATTTGAACAAGTTTTTGTAGCCATATTATTTTTGTTCCATTTTTGTCGCATTTTATAGCACTTTAATTTGATTTTGATTTCATGGATATTCCAGAAGAAAAAACCATTTGCTGCAGCATCACGTGCTGGAACTCACAAGGGAATAAATTTCCTTCTTTTTTTTTACAGTCAGACAGGTTTTATTTAAATTTTTTTCGGACACATAAACTTGTTTAAATATGCATGAGTGCACGCATGCAGTTTCATGACGTAGATGCTGCCAAAAAAAAAACACACACACACACCATGGCTCACACACACACGCACACATATGCCGCTTGGCTATGTGACGTATGACCGTTTGGCGTCATCTTTCCCAATTGGTAATTTGATTGTGGTCATAATAGTTTACCGCAAGCGTGCTCATGGTCTGGCCCTATCAATGTTATGCAGCTTCCTCCCACCGCCCCTTCCCCGTCACACACACATATTGCCACAAAACGAGAAAAACTGAGGCAGCAAATAAAAATGGAAATCATATCACATATGCGGCCAAAGGGCCACAAATTTCTGTCATGCTTTAACTTTTTTGACTATCTGAATAACTCTCTTTGGGTTTCTCATATAGTGTGAAACTGCTGGTAAGAATTTTTTGATACAACTTTAGATATGCTTTCAATTAGAGATGTGCACGTAGCCAATATCCTTTTGTTACAGAATAATCATCGCATAACGAACTTGTCTGCCTTGAGTTACGAATAATTGCTGCACAGAGAGCCATCGAACTTCGGCCTTGGGCAAAAATTTATGCTCATTTACGTCATTAAAAATTACTAAAGGGGACCAAAGAGCGAGAGTATTAAAAATTATGGGTGCATTCTGTTATAAATAGCCAAGCACGTATTACCAATTATTGCTGTTATTGGGTGCTTTTTGTAGCTTATTTGGGGAAGATACTTTACTCTCATTGCATTATGGTCGTATACGTAATATTTTTTTTTGTGGTATTATGAACTAATTAAAAATTTTTATTATAGATAGAACAAATAATAAATGCCGGATTGATGAGGCGGTAATTAGGGAATCAATATCCTTATATTTGTTTGTGTGTATTGGTTCGTGAGATATACGCATTTTTGTGAATATCGGTTTTTGTGTGGATATCTATATATATCAATATATATAAAATAAACTTATGTTTTACGTGTTACCGATGTTCTCATGAACGCGTCAATGAATTTCAAATCAGATTTTTGCGTGTTTTAGAAACTGTCAATGCGGAGGTTTTAAGCCAATTTCGATGTGTTTTTGTGTATTGGTTCGTGAGATATACGTATTTTTGTGAATATCGGTTTTTGTTTATCTTATGTTTTACGTGTTACGCATGTTCTCATGAACGCGTCGATGAATTTCAAATCGGATTTTTACGTGTGATAGAGGATTTCAATACGGAGGTTTTAAGCCTATTTCGATATGTGTCTTTGTGCGTTATGGTTTGTAAGATATACGCATTTTTGTGAATATCGGTTTTTGTGTGTATATTGCCATATATACAAAAACTGGCATTGTTGTTTAACAATGTTTGGGGTCCAACATCATTTCAATCATTGAGAACAGTGAATTGTGTGGAACGTATCGAGAGGCATATCAAAAATAGAATTTCTTGGAAAATGATTTGCACAGGGATCAAACTTTAGCAGATGCTGCTGTTACTGCGCATCCATATCAAAAACGTATTCTATTTGCGATTATTTTGGCAACATGTTTTCCATCAAAGCCACCTGAATTGTGAATAAAATATCAAGATTATTTATCAGAAGATATTTTGTTTCGAGTACGTCAAGCAAAACGTAAGCCAGTGATGATATTTACACCGGAAGTTTACAATGAAGCTTTAATTCAAATTGAAGATCTATGTTTGGCGATGGTTAATAAAGCATTAGGACAATTGGGAATGCCGTCTCCTAGTCGATCATGGCATGGTGTATGTCCATTGGAAGAAATGCAACGAATCAAATAAATAATCAATCTCAACGTACTGCCCAGGAACGTGAAGATCGCAATGAACGTGAAAGAATTCGGTTAAGACTGACCCGTGAAGCGCGACATTCGACTAATGATGGTGCAAGTTTGAATCGAGCTGCAAACTAATCTAAGAATCTTATATTTTTCCAGATAAGCTAACTAGAGAAGCTAACGATGTTTATTCACTTTAAGAGTATTCAAAAAGTTTGGGCAGGACAACGTCTGCCGGGCTCACTAGTAGATTTATAAATGACATTTATAGAACGGATGTTATGGAAATTTCTTTTACTTGGCTATGGGGCAGGATATCGACATAAATCAGCCAACTAAAAAACTTATGATTTACACAAAACTTTGGCCTAAACTCTCCACATCAACAAAAATATTTTATAATCAAGTATGTATATCCAAAGTTTAAGCTATAATATACCAAATTTTTATTAAAAATCAAGCAACAAGAATGTAGTTTTAAGGTATACAAATTATTTTAGTCTCTTTTTTTTTTGGTCAAAAAATATGCAAACTTGCAATATGCCCAAAACTAATTTATTTTTTTGTTCCTTACATTTTATATGGATTTAAGTCCTACGTTTTTTTTCACAAAGTTTACTACGTTGCATGAATAGGCAAATAGTTAATTAATTTACTGAAAACTTTTATGATGAAAAATTCCTACAAATATTTAACGATAAATGGAAAGATATTCTGAGGTTTGACTGTAAAGCAAACAACTTTATGGCAGTTAAAAAAAAAACTTACTAAGAAAACTACTTAAGAAAATTAATATTCATAAGACAGTAACTTGCTATTAATTCTGATTTGATTTGATGTGTCAAATATTTTGTATATCGCGGATTACTTGAAACCACGAGAACGCCTTTGAGTAGATCCTACGCACTTGTCCTGGTGTTAACCAAAGCCAAGAACCAAAATGAATGATTTATTATGTTGCTTATGAGCTTTGCTACAGAATTTACATTTTACCACAAAATCTTGGTGGTCACAGTAGGCATAATTTTTATTCGTATAGCTTTAGGTGGAACTTTTAGGTTTGAAGCTGGTTTATGTTAGTTACTATTAATATTATTTTTTTTTTTCAAATATATAAATACTTTAGAATAATTGTAAAAAATTTCTTGGACATGCATTTATCCTAGAATTATTTTAAAGTGATGTCAAAAGTAGACTAGAAACTGCTGCTTTATATTTTGGGCTAAGTTTAATATTTTATTTAGAAAACTTTGAAGGTTAATATTGTGCAATAATTTTTCCGGAGACTCCATCCAAAACAGTCAAAAAATATGTCAAAATTATTTATTTGTATACAATTTAAGTACCCAGAATGATAAGGTTGATTATACTTCAATTTTGAAATTTTTTCAGATAGTAATTAATTAACTTTAAAAGTCTCGTTTGAGAACTTTATTTTGTACCAATTTGGACAAGATCTGCGTTAAAATTTAACTTAATTAACAATTAGTGAAGAAAAGTTAATGTGTTCAGCCATTTCCAAAATAATAATTTCGTTTTCATAATTGACTTTTAATAATTTTTTAAGGACGGTATCCCCAAACATTAAAAAGAAATTTGTGTATTACTGAGTCGATTTCCTTTATTATCCTTAATAAATAAAAATTCATATTTGCATTTTTTTATAAAGAGCACTGTCGAGTCTTAATGCAAGTTTTTTTTCAAAAATTTCCCCTTAAAATTGTAAAAATTCGAAAAAAAAATTTTAATCAATATTTAATCGATTTCTGTTTACCTAATTTTCTAAAAATTGATAGTTATATCTAAGTAGGAAAGGTTAAAAGCCTGAACTTTTTATTTTATATACATTATATCTCACGATTTATGTCAATTTTTTTCGAAAATAAATGAAAAACAGATTTCCACAAGCTTTGTTTTTATTGGATTTAGTGGTTTTTAAAAAGTTTCCAATCAAAGTTTCATTTAGGTATTTATTTGAGCGTCGTGATAATTTACAGAAAATAAATTGTTTAACGAAATTTGATAGAAAATGTTTCAGAAATATGTTTGCATGCTTATTTAAAATTACTAATGCCTCCCAAATTTTCTTCAAAAGCTGAAACTCTTTAGTGTTTTTAATTAAAAAAAGATTATGTTATCTTATCTCTACAGTACAGCTCATATCTCTACCTTATACTACTCTCATAACATAAAATATTCATAAGGAAAACCATGAAATAAATGAAGTACAAACAAACTTGAATTAAACTTGTGTATTCTTAATTTAAGTTTCAACGTTCTCATAACAAGAATTTTGAAACTGAATTTTAGAGCATTACTGAACTTGATCTAAGATGGAGTCGTTCTCAAATACAGATTCACATTCTTGCTTTAAGATATTTTACACTCATTTTAAGTTTCACAAACAACTTGATTCATGTTCAAAGAACATGAGAGAGAACTCGGATACTTCCTCCAAGATCTCGAATACTCGAAATAAGTTTGAAAGTTATCTTGACTGAAGTACGAATTTCGTGCTATTAATGAGTTTATTCATTCTTGATAAAAAAGTTTCGTACTTAAAAAATCATACTTAATCTGAGTATCAAATTCTTAATTTTAGCAAGTCGTACTTGGCCCGATATCAAGTTCGAAATGTGGCGTTTTAAGTACGGAATACTTGATTTTTTTACTCAGTGCACATAAACTTAGCAGCAATAAAATAATAAATTCTGAGCGTTGGAGAGACCGTCTAATGTTCAATTAATGCCTAACCTTACTTTCACTAATATGGTCCCACCCCAAACTTATAATTCTTCTTAATATTTCAAGACGATAAATTTGCGTCAAAATCCAAATTTACCAACTGGCCGCACACATTTTGTGCCTACTGTACGGTGCTAGAGTCACGTGTCCGTCTCTAGCACAAATATTGCAGCTCACTTTGACAGCAACTTCAAAAAGATTCAAACACTCAATCAGCAGAGGCGACTGCAATGCGACGGACTGTCGTCAGGAGCGACGTCTGTCATCAAAATCCGGAAGCTTTAAGCTGCTGCCGCTGCTTGGTCGGCCATATTTAGTTGATATTTGTACTAAGTGCCACATGACGCCTATATCGGAACCGCAGCAGCAGCAGCCGCAACGCCGACGTCGACGTCGACGTCAACGCCGACGCTGATTGCGACGCCAACGACTGGAAGCAAATTGATGCATGAACGTGATAAGCATACCACATGCATGGCTAAGTCTTGGCCTCATTTTTTTAAATGTCTGCCAGCGCCATTTTGTTTTTTTTCTCATACATATATATTTTTTTCATTTTGCTTTCACTTGCGGCCATTTTGTTGGCTTGGTTCTAGCTGCTTTTTGAACTTATAATTTGTGCGCGCTGCAGTAAATGCGCCGTAATTGTGCTTATCGCATTGTAAAAAGGAAATTTCCGCAAGAAACAGCGGCGTAAAAGATGCTTCTACTTTTTTTTTCTTGGCCTCCTGCTGCAGCAGTTAGTAGGCACGCACGCCAACAATCAGCCAAAGTAAAATGGTCAAAAGCGACAAAAAAAAAAACAAAAATATACTCAAAAAAAATAAAAGGAACAACAAGCAAGAAAAATGGCAGATGAAAATTTTAATCCGCTTAGTGATGCCGCTGATGCTGCTGCTCCTTCGTGGCAAGAAGCAAAAACTTAATTTTCTTTGCCGCATAATTACAACATAAATTTTCCTAAATTGTGTCTTTAAAAGATAGCCGTTTACAGGATCTTGGTCTTCTTTTTTTTTTTGTTTTTTGCTGTTCTGGCATATTATTTAGTTCTATGGTATCCTGTGCAAGGCATCAGGACTCATCAACATCATCATCATCAAAAGTCAAGCCAAATGAAAATTGTACGCACTTAAATGCTGCCGCAAATTGTCAGCACAATTTGGCTAAAATATTTTGGCAACTGTTGCCAGCCAGCAACACAAATCTGATATTGCGGCTCTATCTATCCATGCAATTTCTGCAATTGCCCTACACCACATTAAAGTATCCGCATCCCAGCCCAGGTTGGACGCACTTTGATTGTAACATAGTTGCTGGCTCTTGCTGCTATTTGAGGTCTGGCCAACTTAATGTTAATCCGGCAGTTAATCCCAACAACATATGTGTGGTAACTGGCCCGGCTTGTCTGACGGACTGGCCGACTGGCTGGCTGGCTGGCTGGCCTGGTCAACAAAATATTGCTGCCGAATTCGATATGGCAAACACATGTAGGCTGGTTGGCTTACACAACGAAGCCAATGCCAGACAATGGACGCACACAGGCATAACAAGTGGGCTGGTTACAGGCGGCCTATACGGACTAAGCTATACCCTGATTGTTGTGGGTACACTAACCACAAAAGCTTCACATAATCTAATTGTATATGGAGCAAATGTAGGTATTTAGTATATACATAGAGCCAAGTTTATACAAAGTTGAGTTATGTAGTTATGCAACTTTAAATAGCCGTAACCTCTAAATAAGACGAGCTAAATCGAAATCATAATGACTACAAATCGGGTCAAAGTTTTTGTCTCAACTCAGAATGGCCATAATTTCTAAATTACAAGACTTAGTGGGAAAATAAGCCACATTCTTGATCACTTCAGCTCTAAAAAATTTTATCGTCTCAATTTTCAATGACTATAACCTCTAAAGCGAAAATAATCAAAATCATGGTTACCAAAAATCGGACCAAATTTTTTGTTTCAACCTTAAACGGCCATAACTTCCAAATTGGACGACTTAGTGATCACTTCAACTCCGAAAACCTTTAGCGTCTCAGCTTTCTAGGCCATAACCTCTAAATGAGTCGAACTAAAGCGAAAATAATCGAAATCACGATCATTACAAATCGGACCAAAGTTTTTATCTCAACTTAAAATGGCCATAACTACTAAATTATACAACTTAGTGGAAATTCGTGATAACTTCGACTCCGAAAATTTTATCATGCCACTTTCAATAGCCAAAACCTCTAAATAAGACGAACTAAAGCGAAAATAATCAAAATCACGGTTACTAAAAATCGGACCAAATTTTTTGTTTCAACCTTAAACGGCCATAACTTCCAAATTAGACGACTTAATGATCACTTCAACTCCGAAAAATTTTATCTTCTCAACCTTACTTGGCCATAACCTCTAAATGAGTCGAACTAAAAAGAAAATAATCGAAATCACGTTCAAATAAATCGGACCAAAGCTTTTATCTCAACTTAAAATGGCCATAACTACTAAATTATACGACTTAGTGAAAATTCGTGATAGCTTCGACTGTGAAAAATTTTATCTATGCCGCTTTCAATAGCCATAACCTCTAAATAAGACGAACTAAAGCGAAAATAATCGAAATCACGATTACTACAAATCGGGCAAAAGTTATTGTTAACTTTCAATGGTCATAACTTCCAAATTAGACGACTTAGCGCGAAAATAAGCCACATTCTGATAATTTTAAAACCGACAAATTTTATCGTCTCCATAACCTCTAAATGAGACGTATTGAAGCGAAAAATAATCGATATTGAGACCTGAACCTGACAGACCGAACGATAGCTTTTATGATCACGTTTTTTTTTTTTGGAAACAAACATTTACTGCTACAGAAACTGTGGTCTCAAAACCATCTATAAAGATAATGAATTTCGTCAGAGACGATGACTCCCGAAAAATCAAAAAATCCATAATTGAAAGAAAAATAAACATTAATTGTATTTTTTACAAAATATCGCCAATTTTATTGAAATCAAATTAGACGAAATTGAATTAACCTCAATTATCAAAAAAAAGATTTCTTAAAAATAAAACATCGCAATTGTTAAAATCGGTATTTAAATAGTTAATTAATTTAAGTCAATTCAGGACATATTTTGTTTCTAAATACTTTGAAAGTTCGAAATCGGATGGTCAAAAAGCACACAACAAAAATGTGCTCACGAAAATTGAACAACATATTCTCGAGTTATGGAATTAGAAACACCTTTTACCACTTTATCGTATATTACATATAGAAATTTAAAAATTATTTAGCAAATTTATTTTCTTTCGACGATTCTACGAAACATCAAAAAAAAAAACTAAATCTGAGGAAACGGATACGCGTGAAGAAAAAAAAAAATAATAACCATGAAAATCGCACGATTCGTTGTCGAACTGTGAAATAAAAAATTAATACAGTTTCTCTCAACGATTCTACGAGTTTAGAAAACTTTCAAGGAAAATCTACAATAACTTAAAAACAACGCAGTCTGTAGAATCGTATACGTAAGAAGAAAACACGATCCATTGTCGAATTTTGAAATAAAATCGAATTTTCAAGCTAAATATATTTCCAAAAAATATACTACAAAAATTTTAAGTCTTGAATACTTTAAATGAAAGCTCTTGGAGAACACAGCATTAATTAGCTCAAGTTGATTTAGGGAGTAGATAAAAAAAATGTTCGAAAAAGGAATCATGACACTAAAGAAAATGGTTTTAATTAAGAACTTCAATTATAACAAAAGCTGATATAGTTTCTTAATTTATTTACACATTTCATTCGAATTCGTTTTGAATCTTAATATTTGGTCCCCCCAATTTCATCAAACCTACTTTTTCAATAAAAGAAATAAGTTTCATCAGGAACGTCAATTTCGTCAAAACCTGATATAATTTTTTTAACTAATCGGCCGTGCTCCGTAATATAAATCCGAATATTTTATTAGAATTCGTTTTGAAACTCAATGTTTGATGTTCCTTATTTCACCAAACCGAATTTTTCGTATGTCTTGAGACCGAATGGTTGGTTTCAAGAAGAATTTAAACGATTCGGAAAAAAAATTCATAAAAATACTCAATTTATACTGAAATAAAATTTTTAATATAAATACTTAGATTATATTTATGCTAACTTGAAGCTATACATTTATTGACAATTATTTTTTTCTAAGCCCAAAATAGGATATTTTGCAGCTAAACTGAATATTTCACTCACGAATATATGACGAAAAGTGTGACAGGGTTGCCGCCTTACACAAAGAAAAGCTACATAAGTCGTTTTTAATTTCAATAACCAATCTAAAGTAATATTTTGCCTTGAAATAGTATTATTAATAAACAATATGGTAATATGTTAGTATTTGGGAATGTAATACCAGTTCAACTATATTATATAACAATAAATATAAAATAAAATCTAAATAAAATGTCAAAAATTGTTGTAAAGTGAAAATAAAGCAATATTTTTCAGTAATTTTACATAATAAAAAAAACTAGCAATAATTTAATGAAACAAATAAATATAAACAACATAAAGTAATGAAAAGTTAAAAAACTGTGTCAACCATGTCAGCTGTTTTGTATCAAACGAAAATAATTGCGTTCCAGCACAATATGAGCATGTTTCAGAAAAATAAAGGAAATATCGATACAAAAATTCCTTTTCCGGAGTGCACAAAAATAAACCAGAATAAAATTGTTTTGTTTGTTTTCCGGAGCACGGCTGAATAAGTTTTTAAATATTATGCAATACAATCGCTTTATAAAGTTTTTATTTAATTAAAAAATCGTTGATAATTTTTTTATCATTTATTTTTAACTGGTGTCGGACTTGACATTTGTTACACTCTGCTTGAAATATGAAATTTTGTATTTATGTTATTTTATCGATTTAAATTTTGTAATAATTAAACAATTTTTTATTATATTATCAAAGAACAAAATAATTATATTTTAATTTTTGAAAAGCGTTTTAAACCAAACAAGTATAGGGTTGTCATTTTTCATTCTAGACCAAATTATTTGAATTTTATCAGTAGATAAGGTCGATTTCTCTGGATAAACATTCCCTAACTGCTTTTATTATTGATTTATAAATGGTATTTAGCATAGATGTTGTTTTCTTTGTTCTGGATCGGGACTCTTTGGTTCTATTCTTTAAAAATTTTAAATTTCTTGCAATTTTTCTTTAAATGCTTTCCCCACTTTTTTTAATATTGCTTGTATTCTTACGAGTTTTTTTCAGCTTATTTTCTATTTCTCAGAAGTTTTTCATTTCTTTTTTCAATATTGTTATTTTGAAATTGCGTAGCTAAAGCTTTCCTCTTCTTTTTGGTTTCTCGCAATCTGTTCTAGTCTTTTATTATTAATTTTAAAGCTCTTAAGCTCTAAAGGACATTTCTTTTCTTTATAATTTTCTTGAATGCATATTAATATTTGGTGAGAAAGTTTTAAAAATTATTTAATTTTTAAAATTTTAACACATACGATGTCGCACGTGACCATTTTCTTGAATGCATATTAATATTTGGTGAGAAAGTTTTAAAAATTATTTAATTTTTAAAATTTTAACACATACGATGTCGCACGTGACCAAAGATCCCCCAAAAGTTTGAATCTTTTTTCCAATACGGCTTAGAAAGACAGATTTTCTTTTTCAAACCTCTGTTGAAGAGCACTATTTGATGGAAGTCGAGTCTAAATTTTAAAAGCTTTTGTTCTCATTGCTCCTTCTTTATGTCATTTAAGGAATCTTTACTGGATTTCGAGTCCATATTTTAGACGCTTTTATTCTTATTAATCCTTCTTCATGTCGAGCATAGGATGCTTTGCTTACTTTTTGAGATCTTCCAAGTTTAAGGATTTACTATAATCGTACGTGGCTATATTGATGCCTAAGTTAATGCTTTTGTCTATTAAATGCTGTGCACTAGTCCATAAAACTCTTCATCCTTTAATTACAGGGTATTAACATAAAGCTGGATAGACTGGCAGACTACTGGGATTAAAGTTAATGGGTTTATGGGCAACAGGACACTATAAAATAGACTTTGATTATATATGTATGTGCCTATATGGACAAAAAGATTTACATGTCCACAAAATTGACTAAGCCATAAAAGCTTACAAGTTACAGAAACTGCTACCTCCAAAATGGCTTTCTTTATGGATCTTTTATCGGTTATATAGGAACCCTGGGATACATTTGATGCACTTGGGTCTCAATACAATTTACATCCATTACAAATAATAACAATAGAGGAATCCTGACGTGATGTAGACCATATGATCTCGGACTCAGAAGATATAGACTGGCCTCTGCAGTTAAATATCGATTACGGCTTTGAAACTGTTTTTTAACATAACCTAAGATCCATGAAGCAACTGTTTCGAGTTCTGATGTCCACAGATAATTTCGGTTTCTGAGACCGCTGAACACAAATTCGAGCTGGAAAAGACATAAGCACATCAGATTTCGAAATAACCACCAAATCACAACGTTTTACGCATTTTTTGAGGTTATGTCAGAGACCTGCTATTGAAAATTTCACAAATATATCGACACGAAAAAATTTTGATTCTAATTTTCAGCCACCTCTTGCCATTTAAGCTTTTCTCTGCTCTCGATCACGTTTCGTGGCCATCCTCAACTAAGTAGGTGCTTTTATTTCCGTTTTATAGCATTAGAGAATGTGCAACATTTGGGCTTAACAGAAAACCAATCCTACAAATGCTCTTAAATTCAGCACTTAGTCCAGTCTGGCACCTTAGTGCACCTGCATTTGCATTACAGTCAACATTCGCTTATCCTTTTTGTGTGCTGCAAATCGACTTAGGCACGAACATGTTCTCAGATACATATCCACACACGCATGTCCTGGCCGCTGCTGTAAATGTGTAAAGGGCAAAAGCTTTTATGATTTTCTTAATGCTGCACTTTAGTTGATAAGTCAACCACTTCAGCAACAAATCCATGGCCAGCCACTCTTACTAAACCCCCGCATATCCTTCTCCAAACATTGAGCTGGGCTGGGCTGGGCTGGGGCCGATGCTTTTACCTGTCGTAGCTGCATTTTAAATTGCATTACAGTCCTGGTACAGATATATACATGATAGGGTAGTACATGGTACATCCCGAGTAGGCCGCTGTCGATGCCGACAAAGCCTTTTGAAATCATTTGTATGCGAATCTGAGTGTCCCTTTGTGTCACTTGTACTCAAACAAAACAAAACTAACTCTTACGCACTCACTCACTCTATCCCCCTCATCTTTATTTTTTGTTTTTCCAACTGTCTTTGCTTGCTTTTTGGTTTAAGAGCGCAGCTTTTTAACGGAAAGACAAAGGGAAAGTTGGCTTATAACGACTACGGAATACCCTCGACTAGTGACTACGGATGCGCGATACCGATCCGATATTTTGAATATGGAGAATATCGTAGTTCATGCTGAATATTCGCTACCGATATTTTGGTTCTCGATTAATCGTCGATCCGATGCCAATTTGCTTAGTATCGGTATCGAGTAAAAATTTGTTTTTCATTACAATTTATTTTCCAAAAAGTCCCTTTAAGGTGGTGGCCCATACGATGCCACCACCACTTTCAAAAAATAATAGAGCTAACAGATTAGCAAAATTAACCTCTAGAGTTTAAATAAGTAATAGTTTCTATTCTTCTTCGTTTTATTTGATTTTATTTTAAATATTAGTAAATATTGGTTTCTTTGTCGTTTTCCATTTTGTTTAATTATTCTTAAAAAAAAGTAAAAGCTCGAAACCGATACCGATAATATCGATTTCTTCTTGGTAAAATCAAATCAGCATCGAATTTTTTCGAATACTCAATACTTCGATTAGAATTTTTTTGCCGGTAGCCCTACTAGGGACTGCTTCTTATTAAGCTAAATTTCCATGTTCCCACGTAATTTAATCCAATTTTTATCAAACTTCGCACAATATCCATACTATAAAACTAAGTATAACTAATATAAAAATAAAGAAACACATTTTTTTTATTTTTTTTTAAATCAGACTCAACATTTGTCGACCCTTTTGTGGCATGAGTTTTCTAAGTCCCATCTGTTGTAATGACAGTTCTATTGATTATTACTCAAAAACAAAATCGCAAGTGAAGAAATAAATAAACAATACTTATACTAAATATTTGGAAAATTAAACAAACAGCGAAAAAAATACATTAATAACACTTCAAAAAAGTTACATCTTAAGGCGCGCACTGCTTTAATGAGTTACGAATTGTAAGCAACAGTAACTGAAATGCTGCATTTCTCACTTGCTGAAATTATTTCAATGAAAATCACTTGTATGTTTTTGAAATTACAATTTTTTTAAACAATTTTATATACCGTTTTCGAGTTATTTTCAAAAATCATGTTTTAAGAAACTAGTTTCAGATATTGTGCATAATATAATTTTGAATGTTAGCCTCTGGGTACATATTACTATTAAATTTTCTTATTTTAGTGTTATCGAGTGAACTTTCGAAAAAAAAAGTGATTTTAGGTTAATTTTGGGTTAAGAAACACGAAAATACCAATTAACGCAGCGTTTTTGAGAGATTCTTGTAAAATATATTTTGGGAACTTTCTTTAGTTATTCATTACCATCTCGTGAACAAAATGGTATGGAACCATGTGCGGTAGATCCAATTTTCACCCAATCGCTTTTCTTTTTAAATACCTCGATGTTTATCGAAAACTTGAAAAAAAAAATTGACATTTTGGTCCAATATTACCCTAAAACAACACTTTCTTACGAACTTTAATTTTTCATGTAAACTAGTGTAATGGATGGTAAAATTTCGGACTTTCACATTATTTTAGACGAAGCTTAATTTGTCGTGCAGGCTAGTGTAATTGATGGTAACATTTTTTAGTTTTATATTTTTTTAAGACGAAGGTTAATTATACCCTGTACCGTATGGTCCAAGGGTATATTAAGTTTGTGCAAGCCGAAAATGTATGTAACATATAGAAGGAGACGTCGGAGACGCCCCAAAGTTACCTAAAATATGATCAGGGTGAATAGAGAAGTCGATATACCCATGTCCGTCTGTCCGTCTGTCCGTCTGTCCGTCTGTCCGTCCGTGTGAACGCCTAGATCTCAGAGATGGTAAGAGCTAGAGTTACCAAACTTTCACATTAGATCCCATATTATTCCATAGGAGGCAAGTTTATTTTATTTTTTTGATATCGGTGATAAATTATATAGCTCCCATAGGGGTGTTTGAGACGACCTCGACAAAAAAAATAAGTTTTAGATGAATAATTCGTTTGTTTATGAAGATATCGTAACCAAATTTGGTATTCGAAAGTTTTTTATAGTTCCCAATCACTGTACCAAATTTGATCAAAATCGGTTGACTATATCATATAGCTCCCATAGGACCGATCGGCCAAAATAACTTTTTTAAAGAAAAGTTCGCTATATTTCGTTTTTTAATAAAGATATCGTAACCAGATTTGGCGTTTGGAAATTTTTTAGACCACTTAAGCAATGTGCCAAATTTGAACAAAATCGGTTGACTATATCATATAGCTCCCATAGGTCCGATCTTCCAAAAAATCGATTTTTTAACAAAATTTGTTGTGTTTCGTTTGTTTGTTAAGATATTGGGACCAAATTTGACATTCGTGAGTATTTTGTAGTTCCTAAGCACTGTACCAAATTTAATCCAAATCGTTTGACTAGATCATATAGCTCCCATAGGACCCATCGGTCCAAAAACACGTTTTTTATACAAAATTCGATGTGTTTTGTTTGTTTGTAAAGATATTTGAAATAAATTTGGCATTCAGATCTTTTTTAAGGTATTTAAGCACTGTGTCAAATATTATTGAAATCGGTGGATTATATCATATAGCTCCCATAGGAACGATCGGTCAAAAAAAAAATTTTTGCTTAAAATTCTTCTGTTTTTGGTTTTTTGTGAAGAAATCGGACTTTATTACAAGCTAGTGGTACAGGGTATCCTAAAGTCGTCCGCGCCCGACTTTACGTCCGCCATTTTTTCCATTTAAACTAGTGTAATTGTTGGTAAAATTTTTAACTTTCACATTTTTTGTTTAGATCAAATTAAAGGAAAAAAAATATATATCGGCGAAAATAAGTGAAGCGGGACACTTTTTTGGCGACGTTCTCCGATTTTGATGAAAAACAGTTGGTAGAGCTGCTGGCCATTAGAAACCACGCCCCAATTTTATTGCAAAGTTCCGATTATTTATCGAGTTATCGATAACTGAATATCGGTTTTTTAATTTTTGGACTATTTTTTGATAAGCCATATCTTCTAAACGAATAAAGATATTGACGCAGATAAAATATTAAATTTAAAAAAAATAAAATTGAATTTTTAAAAAACACTTTTTTTTATTTATTATCATTTTTAATTTTAAATTTAAAAATTGAAAAGTGATCTCCCACACTCCCAAAGTGGCCCGCTACACTTATTTTCGCCGATATATATTTAATCTCTTATAAAAAAGATTTTTGAAATTTTAAATATATAGTTTATCAGGATTTAAATTTTTTATCGAGTCCGAAACTAGTGGTGGTAAAATTTTGAACTTTCATATTTTTTGTTAATATGAAATTATAAGAAAAAAAAGAACTAATGTAGTTTCCCATAAAAAAGTCGTATTGATGAACTTTAGAATTCCAAACATATAAGATTTAAATATATTGTCTGCCAAAAAAACAAAGTTTTATAGAAATATTTTTAAAAAATATAGAAAATACAAAATTTTTCACTTCGAGTGAGTACACAGCGTATTAAAAAACTATTAAGTCTTCGTATAAACTTGAAGCTACACTTTAAATAATCGAATTTTTTGCTTCATCTTTGTGACACAAAAAATCAACAAAAAATACACTTAGGAACTAAAATTTGTATAAAGAAAAACTGGAAAATAAGTCGCAAATATCCATAAAAGCAAAGCAAGGCAAAGCTCTAAAAAAAGTTACTTACGCCCAGACAGGACACACACAATTTTTTATTTTTCTTAATAAAAAATTTAATATTCCCTTTTCACACTTTCGGCATAGTGTATAACAACAGAATATTTCGCGAAAAAAGTAGCGTATACGCAGTGTTGGCGACTTTTTTTTTGCAACAAGCCGCAAGCTCAGTGCTGCTCGGTTAGCTCAAACGCAAATGACAATTAAAATCCAGCCGTAAGCCATTTGCAAGCCAGATGCTGCAACATTGCGGCATGCCATTGAAATTTGAAACGCGGCATGGATGGTACTGCCGCCATGACGTAGAGAGAGCGGCGTTGCCAGCGTTGCCACAGTTTCCACTTCTAGTGCTAACTTTTGTCGCTTTACATTACATGCATTTCAATTCAATTTCACGGCGTAAATGAAATAAGCTTTTTCGTCCCCACGCTAACGTGGCCAAGCAAAGCAGCCTGGCAAACAGACAGCACTAAATCTGATATAATACCCTCATAGTGCTAGTAAAATTGTTAAACTAATACAGCTCTCTATGCTTGCATTGCTCTTAAATACATATATGCCGCCATTGCTGCTGATGATAAGGGCTTGAAGGACTTGAAGGGCTGGAGAGAGCTGGCAATCATCGCAGATTGCTTTTATAATTGAAATACTCGAATTACATGTGAAAACCGAGAGAGAGAGAGAGCTCTGGCACGGGGTATACCTTTCAATAGCATATTGTTGCCAATGGCCGGCAGGTGGCGCTGCAGCCACCTCCCACCCTCTACACTCAATCAATGTGTCAGCCACCACCCTCTCACCTAAGCACCTATCGGCTTAGCGATGAGCACCAAAGCGCAAAGCACAAAAGAAAATGCAACTGAGTGACGTCAACGTCAACGTTGACGCCAGCAGCGACGCGTCGCTTTGCTTTTAATCATTTAGAAAATGGCTAAAGCCAACAAACTTGGCTATCGGTAACTGTTTCTAACTTTTTATGGCACATTTTAGAGGCTTAAAACAATACTTAGCCACTTGCCAGGAACTTTAATTAAAATTTAACGCCAAGTTAAGCAAGTAAATAGGCTGGGTCTGATGTTAGACATACGCAAGATTTTTATTCAAGGTAGTGGGAAGAAAAAAAATGTGTTGCACTTTGGACATGGCACAGTGGTCGAAAATAATGATTAGCTGGCATAATTTTTTTTTTTTTTTATGTATAAGGTTTACTATATCAGGAGATTATGGACCAACCCGTACACTAGATGAACTTCTATTCGAAATTCGACTTTTGGCAATAAGTAGTTTATTAACTTCTGCTGTAAAGAACGTATAGAACTTATTTTAAATCTCTTTATTGTATACACTCAGAGTGTATCCTATGAGCACAATGGAATATGTTTTAATAATAAAGGGTAAGGAGCTTAACTGACGCTATGCAGTAATCCTTGACGTGCGAACTGGCATAAATTTTCAAGAACATTTTCTGAGCACAATAGAATATGTTTCGATAGTAAGGGATAAGAAGCTAAGCTGTCCTATGCCGTAATCCTTGAGGAATAGACATTCCTTGAGGAATGGACTTGGTTAAAATATTAAAAAAAAAATTCTTGCAAACTTTAACCGACCCACCAGAAAGGAAGCAGATGATATCCTTCTCACTTAGGAACTGTAACCGCGTGCTTAAAGATATACTTTATGCCTTTAGGCCTCTACCCCAAAACAAACCGATAAGCTGAAGCTCGAGGTCAAGGCCACATATGGATGGAAACGAAAAGGCCAGGGATCGTAACTCTAATTATCTTATATATATAAAAGCACAATTCCTAATAGTATTGAAATCGGTTATATATATAAAAGAACCTTATGTTATAAGTGTTACGAATGTTCTCATGAACGCGTCGATGAATTTTAAATCTGATTTTTGCGTGTGTTAGAGGTTGTCAATACGGAGGTTTTAAGCTTACTTCGATGTATTTGTTTGTATTGGTTTGTGAGATATACGCATTTTTGTGAATATCGGTTTTTGTGTGTATATTGCCATATATACAAAAACTAGCATTGTTGTCTATCAGAGTTCGAGGTCCAACATCGTTGCAAACATTGAGAACAGTGAATGGCGTTTTGTGTGGAACATATCGAGAGGCATGCCAAAAATTGAATTTGTTGGAAAATGATTTGCACTGGGATCAAACTTTTGCAGATGCTGCTATTACTGCTCATCCATATCAAATACGTGTTCTATTTGCGATTATTTTGGCAACAATTTTTCCATCAAATCCACCTGAATTGTAGATAAAATATCAAGATTATTTATCAGAAGATATTTTGTTTCGAGTACGTCAAGCAAAACGTAATTCAGTGATGGAATTTACGCCAGATGTTTACAATGAAGCTTTAATTCATATTAAAGATCTATGTTTGGCGATGGCTAATAAAGCATTAGGACAATTGCGAATGCCGTCTACTAATCGATCGATGCATGATGTATTTCAATTCGAATAAATGCAACGAATCAAATTAATTATCAATCTAACCGTTCCGCCCAGGAACGTGAAGATCGCAAAGAACCTTAAAGAATTCGGTTAAGACAGACCCGTGACGCGCAAGATTCGACTAATAATCGTGAAAGTTTGAATCAAGCTGCAAACTAATCTAAAAATCTTATATTTTTCCAGATAAGCTAACTAGAGAATCTTACGATGTTTATGCACTTTAAGATTATTCAAAAAGCTTGGAAAGGACAACGTCTGCCGGGCTCAATAGTTAATTATAAAAATCTTTAGATAAAAATAATAGTTTTTTTCATGTTCCAATTTTCACACTTTTCCGACTGAAATTTTGATGTTTATTAGGCAAGAACAAAATATGAAAAATTTTAAGCTCGATCCTGAGTTATAACAGGGTCCGGCACTCGGACTAAATTCAGAACGACTCGTGCAGCTGACGCACGGGCATCAGCTGTCTAGGAAATTAGCCAAATGACAGTCCAGAGTATTTTTTACAAGCGCACGAAAGCATTTTGCCGTGAGCAAACGCGAAAAAATCAGTAATGGATTTCAAACGTAATAGTCGTGGTTGCACTACATTTGGCCTGGAAAATCACAACCAGTCGATTGTTCGTGAGCTCGAACGCCTTAAAGTAAGTAGGGCTCCTCGTTTATCGCACCATAACTCGTTACAATGATACTGGTAGCATCAAAAGACTGCAACGTCACGTGAGATGGTTCAAAAAGTGAAGAAGCGACTTGAGCGAAATCCCCGACGAAGTGCCAATCAAATGGCGAAAGAACTGAAAATATCTGACCGTAGCATCCGTCGCATACTGAAAAATGATCTCAAGGTCAAGCCTTACAAGATCCAAAAGGCACATGATCTCACACCGAAGCAGCAACAAGTCAGACTTGAGAGAGCGAAGGAGTTGCTTCGCTTGGCCCAAGCGGTCAATTGCCGAACATTGTGTTTTCTGACGAGAAAATTTTTACAATTGAGCAATTCGTAAACTCTCAAAACGATAGGGTTTACTTGAGGGACCGTTCATACGAGAATTTAAGTCATCGATTGGCCACCAGGAGGCAGCACCCGCCACAGATAATGGTTTGGGCCGCTGTAACCGCAGATGGGCGCTCTCCAATCGTTTTCATCGAGCCTGCCGTCAAGGTTAATGCGCAATATTATCGGGAAAGTATTCTGGAGGTTGCTTTGAAGCCGTGGGCAGACAAACATTTCGGTGGCAGACCATGGACGTTTCAACAGGACTCGGCACCGTCTCACAAAGCTCGAGTGAACCAAGAATGGCTGAAAAACAACGTTCCGAACTTCATAACGTCCACACAATGGCTCTCGATATCACCAGACGCGAATCCGATGGATTATTCTCTTTGGGCCATTTTGGAGAGCAAGGTCCGAACTAAAAGATACAACAGTCTCGAGGCGCTGAAAAAAGCCATTGTCCACGAGTGGGCCAAAATACCTACAAGTCACATTCGGGCAGCTTGCGATTCATTTTTGGACCGTCTCAAGGCCATAGTGAAGGCAATAGGTGGCCATATTGAGCGAAAGTAAATTGTTTCTAAATTTCGTATTATTTTTACACATTTTGTATCTTGAATTGAGTAAAGGTAATTTTCCAAAATGAATTTATGGTTATATTTATTGGTTACACTTCGAGCGCCGGACCCTGTAGAGAAATCGACTTAAGGCAATCGGAGTGGAAATTTCGCCGTTGACGTTTTAATAGAACGTCGAACAAATCAAAAATTTTTAAAACCGATCCAGCCATTCCTAAGTTTATATATACATTCTCTACGAATTAGCTTGATACTTATTTAGAAAATAAAAAAATTGGAGTGGAATTTTCGTCCATAGTTTTGGTATGCTGCTCTAGTTAATTTTTTTTTTAATTTTGGGATTTTTGACCCTGCTACCTTCATTTTTGCATAAGTTTTTAACCGTGCAAGTTTAAACTGCTTTTAAGCAGTATAATAAGCAGTTTTAATTACTGCCAAACAGACATTGGCTTAAAGCATTTTGCAAAAAGGCTTTTAAAATGTCAGTCAAAATAGTGATGGACAGTATAAAAAGGTACACCAATTTTTTTTCCAAAAATACCTGCATAAGTTTTTAAGCCTTTTTTAAAAGTTTAAACTGCTTGTTAGCAATTGAACAAGCCACGTTTAATTGAAAATTTTATTTGTATGAAGGTAAGGAGTGCGTAATAAATACATTGCTTCCGAAGTTCTGGTTGAAAACATGAGATGTAAATAAATTTAATTAAGTTGAGGCAGCGCCTGACAAGTGGTGCACCCTTTTTTGGTATAAAAAATTAATCCTACTCAATAAATTAGCCTACGTCTCTTTAGACAAGTTCATTCTGATTGGATGTATGCAAATTTAGAAGCTTTTTTTGATAAGGGACAAAAATTTGACTACGTAAATCGAAAAGCCTTTAGAAAGTGTAACTGTACCTTTTGTCTTTACTCTCTTTCCAATTTCAAGCCGTTTTTAATTGGAAATATTATTTTCATGAGAGTCACAGGTATGATTATGTGCGTATTGTTTTTGCTGGGGCTTAAAATTTAAGTCGTAAGTTTAATATTAACTACGAGAATCGGTTTGTGGGGATAAGTACGTATGAACTTTTTAATTACAAGCTGTGTTATTTAGGAACATTTTTGAAAAAGTCAAAAATTTAATCCATTTCCTACGAAATCAATGTAGAGGCTGGACATGCGCCTTAAATAACATACTTGCAAAGTTTCATAATTTTCCACCTTCTAGGAAGTTCGTGGTATTATGTTGCGTATACGCAAAGATGGCACATACGAATTTTTTAGAAGAACCAAATGTGTAAAGGGAAACTTAATAACTACGAAGAACAAAAAATTATCTCAAATGTAGCTGCCTAGTAACTCCATAAGCTTTTGAAAGATGGGCTTAAAAATGCAGAGAAACTAAGAGACAAGGGAAAAAAATGAAAGGAACTGAGAAAATTTGAAGAAAATTGAATTTATTGTTGTCAGATGCAAATTTAGCTCAACTAAATGATGGATGATAGGACTAGGCAATCAGAAAAAAAGGAAAATTTCTATTAAATTTTGAAGCCCTTATTACAATGCACTTTTTGAAGTTTAATTTAAATTTTTTAACATTTAGTGTACAGCAACGACGTGTGGCTCTAGTGGTAAAAAAAAATTAAAAAACACTGCATCAACTCTTAAGAGAATTTACTGAGGCTTGCAGACTAACTTACAACTTTCGTGACAAACTTATAATACCATTCAAAACATTAAGAAAAAAAAAGTAGGCAACCTGACGTCGTTGAGGCTTTTGTAATAGAGAAAAACTTTTTGCAGAAACTATGTCTGGCATTGAAGTATTAAAAAAAAAGGATAACTTGGCAAAGTTTGACTGCTGCCAGGGCGAGTGTCAAATCAATGCCGCAGTTTTAATAAGATTTCATAGCTCAATTATCAGGACTTAAGGAGAATCGGATAAAGCTTAGCATATGGATAATTTTGTCGAGCTAAACATAAACAATTTCAGGTATGATGAGAGAACAATGTAAGCTAGGATAACTTAGTAAATATAAATAAAAAAATAAAAATTTTTGGAGATAGTTCTCTTTAAAAGTAGTTTGCTGTTGTTCAAAACAAAGAAAGTAAAATTAAATACATTTTTTTAAATAATAAAAAAAGAATTTAAAAAATATTATTGAGTAAATTTGATGCTTTTTAGTTTTTAAATATAAGGTTGTCAAAAAAGTCTTGCGGTATTTCCGCAAGCTTGTCTTTGCAAGCGCGTAGTTCTAGTTGTATTCGTCGCATCGGTTCATGCTAGAGCTTTTTGGAAAGCTCTTTTCTCGTGCTTTGATTAATTGTTGTTTGCTTTTAGTCGTTCGTGAGTTATAGCGTCGCAAACATGGAGCAAAATAAATAAGAAAATACGGCATATTTTACAGTACTACTACGATAAAGGCAAAAAAGCATCTTATGCTGCCAATAAAATTTGTGCAGTTTATGGACCCGATACAGTTTCCATTTCCACCGCACAACGATGGTTTCAACGTTTTCGTTCTGGTGCAGAGGTGATCGAAGATGCGCCACGGTCCGGAAGGCCTGTTGTCGAAAATTGCGATAAAATCGCTGAATTGATCGAAAGAGACCGGCATAGTAGCAGCCGTAGCGGGGAAGCTGCCCAGACGGTGGCCAAGCCTGGATTGACGGCCAGGAAGGTTCTTCTGTGTGTTTGGTGGGATTGGCAGGGAATCATCCACTATGAGCTGCTCCCCTATGGCCAAACGCTCAATTCGGACCTGTACTGCCAACAACTGGACCGCTTGATTGCAGCACTCATGCAGAAGAGGCCATCTTTGATCAACAGAGGCCGAATTGTCTTCCATCAGGACGACGCCAGGCCACACACATCTTTGGTGAAGCGCCAGAAGCTCCGGGAGCTCGGATGGGAGGTTCTTTTGCATCCACCGTATAGTCCGGATCTCGCACCAAGTGATTACCACCTATTTCTGTCCATGACGAACGCGCTTGGTAATCGGAAGTTGTCCACAAGAGAGTCCTGTGAAAATTGGCTCTCCGAGTTTTTTGACAATAGGGAAGCGAGCTTCTATAAGAGGGGCATTATGAAGTTGGCATCTCGTTGGGAACTCGTCATCGAACAAAACGGCGCATATTTGACTTAAATCGCATTATTATAACCAATTTTATGAACAATTGAAAATTCAATAAAAATACCGCAAGACTTTTTTGACAACCTTAAGTATTACAAATGCAAATATACAATACAAAATACACAAATTTTTTCACCAAAACAAAAGAAAAGAATTTCATAAAAATATTTATTTTACTTTAATATTCTTGTGTAATTGCTCAAATAGTCTTAAATATCTGTTAAAAGCTATTTAAAATAAATAAATATCATTTAAATTTTCATTGGCTATAAAGAATCGAAATATTTGCCGAGTGTATGTATACAAAATGGCGTATATTGTGGGCAGGCCACTAAAAAGCAGCTGCGCCCCAAAAAGTATGCTATACATTTTTTGTTATTTTTTATTGAGTGCTGTGTGCTTTTTATTTAACTAAAGGCAAAGTTAATTTAGTGACTGCTCTAAAAACTTTGATCAAAGCCACTTTCAAATGGTCTTTGTCAACACACACACATGCACACTTATACTTATACACGCTAACACACACACACACACACATTCAAACAATTGACACCACATAGAGAGCAATGTACTAAAAATTGTGCAAAGCAGCGTAGCGAAAAATATGGCAAAAGTTTCAAACTATTTTGCAGAGCTGTTTTTGCTGTTCATTTATGCTTTGTGAGCGAACGAGCATGTGCTTGTGTGTGTATCTGTGTGAGTTGCTTTGTATCTGTGTGTGTATAGTAGCAAGTGTTAAAGCGTGCACATCGACAGCAACAACAAGAAACAGCAACAACTTAACAGTCATTAAAGGCAAAGAGCCATTAAATAAATGTCAATAACAGACATTGCCCTGTTGCTCAAAATTTAATGCTCTATGCACTTACTTAGGCCTACTTGTCTGCATTGCGTATACGCAATATTGGCCAGATGCTAACAAATTGATAGCTTTTTGCTAATGTACAAATAAATACAATAAAATGAAAACGCATAAGCCATAAGAAATAAATCTGAAATCTGTGTGTGCGCCTACATTTAACGACCAGACCAACAACATAACCCAAAAATCCGGATTTATACCTCAATGATAAATTGAATTTTACTCAAAATTAACTGTTGGCCAGAAAACGAACGTGCCAGGCCAAAGACAACTTTGAAGAAAAATTGCTAGCAACATATGCGGCCTATAAAATGTGACAGAAAACCACAAACATGATACAAAACACAGACCAAGTTACAAAAGCAGGCTGCGGCTTTGCAAAGACAACAGCAACAAACCAACTTGGCTAAAACTTGTTTTGCCCGTCCAGCTGTCTTGCTGTTTGTCTCTGTCTCTGTGTTGCCACAAAACAGAACTTGCAGCAAGCAAAATGAAATAAAATTGCTGCTACTCTACTTAAGTTAACAATTGCCTAAGCATATTTGCCATTTGATTGATTTATGCTCGATGCGATAGACGCAACTGAAGCTGACGTAATGATGCTGCCACCAGATTGAGGCACCCCAGTATTGTAGCATTTCATTTTGCCATTTCATGTTGGCCACATGCCACATTATGGGGCAGGCTAGCAGGCAAGCAGGCAGGCAGGCTGGCAGGCAACAGTCAAACAACACGCCCCATAGCTCAATCAGTGATGACGTGCCGGGTCTAAGCTTGTGCCCTGCATGAGCTCTTCTAGCATATCGCCCCAAAACGTACTACGGAATATAAGGAGCTTTGTTAAATCAGAAATTCTATTTGCCTGCCACTTTGAACACTTTATTAAGGTGTATCATTTCGGTTGCGGCAATTTCAGTTCTTAATATTACGCATACGACATGTGGGAAATGGCTTTAAATGCTTGCTATTATTTTGGCATTAAAGTGTTGTAATGAGGGATATTGGCAAAATAATTGTGAATACATTTCGAAAGTTTGAAAATACTGGCTTACAATAAAGATAGTTAAGCTTTAAAAATGTAAGTTTTCATATCTTTATATCAATTCAAAATCATTATATTCATAAGATTATTTTTTATTCAAAAATTTAATCAATCAGTATCTGCTACTTTGAACACTTTATTAAGGTGTTTCATTTGCTTGTGGCAATTTGAATTATTTTTATTAAGTATGCGACATGTAGGACATGGCTTTAAATTTGTGCCATTATTTAGGCATTAAAGTGTTGTTCTGAAGGATATCGGCAATTTAATTGTGAATACGTTTTGATAGTTTGAAATCAAAAATTTAAGTTCCCATATCTGTACTCTATCTTTTTTCTCAAAATCTGTAAATTCATAAAAACTTTTTTTATTCGATAATTTAAATCAGTCTGTATACTATCTGCCACTTTGAACACTTTATGAAGGTGTTTTATTTGCTTGCGGCAATTTGAGTTCTTTATATTACACATACGACATGTGGGATTTGGCTTTAAATGCTTGTCATTTTTTAGGCATTAAAGTGTTGTTATTGAGGATATCAGCTATTTAATTTTGAATGCATTTTGAAAGTTTGACAATTCAGACTTACTTAGTAGTAAGTTCAGCTTTAAGAAATTTTAGTTTCCATATCTATGCTCTATGTCAACTCAAAATCTTTATATTCAATAAAAACCTTTTTTATTTGAAAACTGAAATCAATCATTTAAGACGTTCTGGATGTCAGTCACTGTTCTGTCTGCCATTTTGAACGCATTTTTCTTTTCCGAAAAAGGGTTCCTCACAGAGAGGTGGGGCACTGCAACCAAAAGGTCTTTTGTACCATACCCTTAAATTAAAGCAAAAGACCCTCCGCTTTTCGCATGAATAGGAAGTAGGTCTTTTGTTGGTATTGACCTGAGATGGAAGGGACTAATCCGTTCCTTTCCCATGTGACAGGATCTGTCTCATACCAGCGCTGGGCAGTCACAGAGAATATGTCTGGTGGTTTCATCGTCTTCTAGACAGAGACTGCACTCTGAAGAGTCCGATTGGCAAATTTTCTGTAAATGGTATCTAACAGTGTGGAGGCCAGATAGGTAAACTACCAGGAGCTTTAGGTAATCTCTGCCAAGACCTTTTTTCTTGATCGCATCCAGAGGTTTGACAAGCACTTTTGCTTGACGAAGCCCCGGAAGGGAGAACCAGTATCTCCAATGTTCTCCTGCAGCCCATTTGATTATCATAGTTTCGATTGTGGACCAATCAATACCACCAAACGGCGCAGGAGATGTGGTCAGGGTGGAGGCACCCTGTCGTGCTAGATCGTCAGCGATTGTGTTACCATCCAGTTCCGAGTGTCCAGGCACCCAACATAGCACGACTTTCTTTCAGGCAGACAGGATTTGGAGGTAGTTGTGGCATTATTTAACCATTCTGGAGGAATTGCTCCAGGATGACAATGCCCTAATAGCAGCTTGGCTATCTGAAAAAATACATACGTTTGCTGCCCTAGTTCCCTTGAGAAGGATACTAAGGACGCAGATCTCAATGGCAAGAATCACCGCTTGAAAGACGTTGGGCCAGATGCCTATTGCGGTAGAGATTCTGGTGTTATGTCTAACGATTCCAACACATACACCCTGCTCAGTTTTAGGCCCATCCGTGAACCATTGTTGCCACCCGGGGTTTCCACAGGGGCTGCCATCAGCCCAAGTCTCCCGACTTGGGAGAAGATATCTAAATTTCATATTATGAAAAAGTTCTGAGTTCATTAGATCTGATCTAGAGCAGATCGATACGTCAGGAAGGGAATATCTAAGTGCGCTCTAAGCACATTATTAAGATGCATCATTTGGCTGTGGCAATTTGATGTGCTTAGATCAAGTATACGACACGTAGCGCGGCTCTTTTGCTCTATCAAAATGATTCAAATTACTTAAACATATCGTTAATTTCCTTAATGCTTGTCGCACATCTTTTTTTTCTTACGTTGTTCTTTGGCCTTTCAGTAAAAATTTAGATAAAATGAATTTATAAAAAATCAAGTATACGACGGTTGCTCAAAAATGTCCATAGAAAACTTAAGAAAACACTTCTGGTGGAAACAAAATTCTCAGAATGCGTAATTTATTTAGAAATTTATAATGTATTCATCTTAAGCAAACTGCTTTTCCAAATCTAGAATCTTGTTATTAGACTTTGCTCTATGTTACTACACTTAGACATAAAATATTTTTTAGATAGCTTTCAAATTATGCAATTTCAACTGAACAGTATCCCCAAAACTTGATACGCTAAAACGATAATCAAATAAAAAGCTTGGATCATTGAAAACGTGCCAACTGGAGGCTACATTTCTATGGAAATCAAAAATTGTATTTTTCTGTCATTTGATACATTTTATCAAGGTTTATTATTGGGTTATAGCAATGCAAAGTGCTCATATTACGTATACGACATGAACTCGACTCGTCTTTATTGATTTATCATTATGCTATAGCAATAACAAGCGTTCAAATTACTTATGCGACAGGTACATTCAATTTAAGCAAATATATTTCATCAAGACAACTTTGCTTAAATAAAAAATTAAGGGCTGTACTATTCAGGGCGGAAACTAATAAGTAATGATGTTTGAACAAAAGCTCAGTGAGCGTACAATCAAAAATAAAGGCTATCACTTCACATCAATTAATTTTAGAGATGACACTTAAATATTACAGTGGAAAATGCGCAAACGAAAATCAACTTAAAAACTCATCTATCATTAATAATCCGAGCTTCTATGCTGCTCAAGGGGTTAAGGGAATAAGAAAAGAAGGGAAATCTTTTTAAAAAAACAAAAAACGCATTTTTCTATCACTTTATTAAAGTGCCACATTTGGCTTTAGCAAATTGCAGTACTCGTATTACGCATACGCCACGCTGTACCTCATTTTTATAAATTCTTGCAATTACTTAGACACTTAATGCATATTTAAACTAAATATATATA
The DNA here is from genome assembly GCA_037043745.1 of Chymomyza amoena. Taxonomy (NCBI): domain Eukaryota; kingdom Metazoa; phylum Arthropoda; class Insecta; order Diptera; family Drosophilidae; genus Chymomyza; species Chymomyza amoena. The sequence continues at coordinate 41,614 of JBAMAX010003600.1, read as the reverse complement.
ATTAATATGTTCATTGGCTATAAAGAAGTGAATTTTGCTGAGTGTGTGTATACAAAATGGCGTATATTGTGGGCAGGCCACTAAAAAACAGCTGCACCCCAAAAAGTATGCTATACATTTTTTGCTATTATTTATTGAGTGCTGTGTGCTTTTTATTTAACTAAAATCAAAGTTAATTTAGTGAAAACTTTGATCAAAGCCACTTTCAAATGGAATATGAATTTCAGGAATAAAAGAAGAAGCAGAGAATTATTGTTTAAAGATCAATCATTACATTTTTCTATCACTTAAACCACTTTATTAAAGCGCAACATTTCGTTTTGGCAAATTGCATTTCTCGTATTACGCATACGACATGTTGCACCTTTTTTTTATAAATTCTTGCAATTACTTAAGCATTTAAGTATCGTAATTTACTATTTGCCGCAAATCTTTGCCAATGCAAGCTATTTGCATACCTTTGCCTGCCCTTTGATTGTCAAGCGCGTTGAATGCCACAATGGCTTGCAACTTGTCTCGCTCTGTCCCTGTCTAGCTGTCTGTCCGTCCGTCCGTCTCTTTGTCTGCTCACATAAAAATGCAAATAAAATGGCGTCGCATGCAGCACCTTTGCGTCAACTTCTTTAACCGCCAGACCGTTCTGTTAGCTCTTGCCTTGCCACATTTTTATTTCATTCTGGTTTCGCATTACCATTCTCTTTGTGCCTTTCAGCCCCTTTTTTTTATGACTTCTTTGCTTTGGCTTAGTTTGCTTTTGTTTGTTTGGTTCGCCATTTTGTGCATTATCAACGACTTCGACTTAGTTGGTTTGTTCGTCGGGCAACAAACAAAATCCGTTCTTTTCAGTGCAAGAAACTAATAAAAAGCAGACAAAAAAAAGAGTGACCCTGTTTTGCTCTTTATACAAGTCTGATCGGGTTTTTTAAATTGCGCGCCAATTTTATGTCCTTTATACCAATTGGCATTATGCGTTCTGATTATTTTATAAATTAAATTCAGCTCTTTTATGACAACTTTTGTGCGTTTAAGTATTTCAGTTTCCAAATTAATCATTAGGTTTAACCATCTAGAGAATTTCGGCATATGCCAGATTGAAATAGACGGCCAATTAAATAGCCGTCAATTTACAAAGACTTACTTACAATTTCGCTCGCATTACTAAACATTTATATAGCATAAAATTTATGGGTTCCACTTTAATGAGCTACAAACTGCTCGACAAACATTGAAAGCTCTGCCAATCTTTAAGCGTATACAAGACAATGCCCTATAACTATAACTAATGGCCGTGCTGTGCTGTCAATGCTCGAGCAAATGATCAAAGCGTAAAATTAAAAAAAAAATCACAAAAAAAAATAGAATAAACAGCATGGGGCAATAAAATATTGAAACAATGACAGTAAATTGGCAACAAAACAAAGCAATAAATGGCTGGAAAGCAAACATAGCAACAGATAGATACATGTATAAAGATAAAGATACGCAGACACAGATACACAGATACAGATACAGCGTTTTACAGGTAACAATCGCAAGCAACTAATCAGCTTAGAACGGCACAAAGAGACACAGATACAATGCGCAGCAGCTACAAGTCGAGCCAAGGCGATGGAAGCTGCACTCTAGATACATAGATACATTATAGAAATGCGTTAAAATGTGTGTCTAAAGATGTGCGTGTATTTGTGTATCTTTCAGTTCGCAATATATGTATTATTTCTAAGTGAATGGCTTTGGGTGTGTGCTCACAGGGGTCAATTGCTACGGTTGTGTGTGTCTGTGAGTAAAAAATGTTATCCTTTTTATAATACATTTTAATGTTTCGTATCAGTTTCGACAGCATAATTTAAACGTAATGAGGTTGCATTATATTGTGCACTCCCTAGGAAGTGCCGCTATCATATATTATAAGATCCAACTCGGTACGTTACTGCACACGAACGCAATCGGTACCACACTGATTTTTGTCACAAAAAAATATTAAAATCACGATTAAAAATTGTTGGTTTGGGATTCTAGTGTGTGCACATTGTATGAGATGTGACTATCATGTAGTATATGTTTCACATCGATACGTTCACGCATACGAACACAATCGGTACCACACGGAATTTTTTCACACAAACATACTAAAATCACTTCTAAAAATTTTGGTTGAGAATAGGTTCTATTCTTATTGTGCACGCCGTAGTAGATGTAGCTATTATATAGTGTAAGTTCCACCTCCATACGTTTGTGCATACGAACGCAATCGGTACCACACTGATTTTTTTCACACAAAAATACTAAAATCACGACTACAAATTTTGGTTAGAAATAGGAATGTGATGCCGATCTATTCCTATTGTGCACGCCGTAGGAGATGTGGCTATCATATAGTGTAAATTCCACCTCCATACGTTTGTGCATACGAACGCAATCGGTACCACACTGATTTTTTTATATAATAATACTAAAATCACGATTAAACCGATCTATTCTCATACCTAAAAAGAAAATATGATAAAAATAGGTCGAGTAGTTTCGGAGAAGTGCGACCACAAACATCGTAGGACGAGAATTTTATATACTAGATTATACTGTCTTGAGCGTTTTCTAAAACAAAACTTTTCTTAACCAAACCAAAGTAAATAGCCTAATAATTAATAAAAAAAAATTTTGGTTTCTAAGCTTAGACTCCTTTTAACTCAACACATTTAGCCCATGGTTCGTGAATGGGAGAACTAAAAAAATTGGTGTGCTCTTAAAAAAAAGTATTTCCTTTGCCAAGCCAAGTGCCACAGTACGTTATATACAGAGTACCTCAACTTTGTGAATATTTATTATTTCCCTTAATAAAGTATTTTTTATTTTTTTTTTTAAGTTTTTAAATTATCAACTGGTCAGCTTTATGGGTCATATCAAAATATATTAATCTGTTGCCTTTTCCCTTAAGCGTTCGTGCATCCCGGAAGGTGCAGCTATGACTCTTTTGGAACTATTTCAATGATCCCCATAAAAATAAGTCCAGTCAAATCTGATGATTTGGCCGGCCAATCAGTATCGATAAGAATCCATATCCCATAGGAATGGATTCTACTTTTCTGTAGAAAAAACCTTTAAAAAGGAAATTTTTTGAGTTTTCTAACGCAGACGTGCTAGGAAGTTTTGTAACTCCGATTTAGGTTCAGCGACACCAATATAGAAACATTAATCGAACAAATATTCAAATATCCACCCAAAAAAAAGTCAAGTCAAATCTGGAGACTTGGTTGACTAGACAGTATCGATTCCTATTGTGTTTCTTCTTCTCTGGGGACAAAATCCATAAAAGAAAAATTTTGGGATATTCTCAAAACACTGACGTGATAGGAAGCTTTGGAAATCGTATTCAAGTTCACCGACACTAATATATTAGAAGTATATATCGAAAAAATACATCTTAAGTTTTTGGATGTTATCTCAGGATGTGAGGTTTGTTAGCGATCGAATTAAGATTCAGCATTTTAAAAATCCAGAAGGAGTATACTAGCTTGCACAAATGTTCTATGAGGTACTGTGTATTCAATAAACCCAAATGAGATATAAATATAGGGAGTCTTCTGAAAGGTCCTCGGCTTCAGTTTCAGCGATTATAAAGATATAAAATTATTGTCGAAAGTCATAAATCCTAAATTATTCACTTAGGCTTTTTCAGGAATATCTGAGAACCCTCAAGTAAGGAGTTCTTAGGCCTCGTCAAAGGAGCCTAAGTTTACACTTCCTTTTTTCCAAGTCGAAAATCTATGATGAAAAGTACCCTTGGTTATAGGGTTTCGTAGATCTCCAACTCATATTCAAAGACTCAAAATCGATATAGGTAGGCTTCTAGTTCTAGTTCTTTTAAGTTCAGACTTCCTATTTTAGTGTACCCAACTCTTTGATGAGAAAGTACATTTAAACATCCGTTACAACTAAGACCTATTTCCAAATCCTAGAACTCTATATCGAAGTAAACACTTTAACTAAAGAGATACATATCATAATAGCGAGAGTACTTTAGTTTAGTTTTTTACATAATGGCCCATCGAATCTGCCGTAAATGAAGAACTCTCAAAACCTAGTAACTCTAGATCCATCTTAATTCTGCCGTAAATGAAGAACTCTCAAAACCTAGTAACTCTAGATCCATCTTAATTCTGTGTGACCAGGTATTCAATCCAATTCATAACACTCCTAAAGTACGACATTTTAAAATTGGTACGGTTTCCTTTATTACTCTGAATATATAGCTGAGATTTCTTAAAAGCTTGAATTATATTTATTTCCTTCTATTAAAACGTGAGTTAAAAGTATTCCCTTCCCTTATCTCTAAACCACAAGGCACTAATGACGCGCGTGTCACGTACTAGTCCTGCGTACTGAAGTACATCCTGTGCGTATGTGTTTCTGTCTGTGTGGTTGTGGTTGTACGGCTCTATGGCTGACTGCCTGCCCGGCCGTGCGCATGTATCTCGTATCTCTGTCCGTGTCGTCTGCTGTCTGTGCCTTGGCTTGCTCGACTGACTGACTCACTGACTGGCTCTGGGCAAATAAATTTATGTTAACGGCCAAAACGACAAATTCGCTTACAAAGTGTCAATGACACTACAAACTTTGAGACAGATACATTGCTTTAGCTCTGTCTTAGTGTATGCGTGTATCTGTGTGTTTGAGTGAGAGTGTGTGCGTGAGCGTGTAATTTTTTGGGGTTCAATAACAGCATCAAAAGCAGGACACACACACACAGGATACAACGTACTTATCGTGGTATGAGTGGGCTAAATGTAATGCGCAGAATTGATGCGATGAATTTCTACACACACCGAAAAATGTGAGCATGCGGGCGAGCGGGGCGAGGCACTGGCGCCAAAGTTGATGAATATTTTTTTTGGTTGGTAAGGAGCTGTGTGAATACTGTGGAGCAGCTCCCTAAGCGGAGCGAAACAAATCGTGATTTATGAGCGTCAATGCGCCAAATACGTTAACAACAACAGGGTGCTATGGTGGGTGTTGGAGGGTAGCAGCTCAAAACTAAGGCAAACTTGTAGAATGCTGGAGTACGACTAGAGGGCGGCTAGTGGGCGTGGTAGGTGAGGGGTGCAGTATTAAAGTGAAGTTCGGTGCCAATACAGTTGTTCCCTAAAAAGGGGTGTATTGTGAGCATAATCCGGGCGCTTACCTGTTGAGTACCGGGCCGCAGTGCTATTAAAATCAGTGCCAATGCAGCCGCCATAGGAAAAGTGATGGCTCGATGTGCCTGTGCCGGAGACAATGGCTATTTCATCGAGCTCATGTCCGGGCGAGGTGCCAGCTGAGACCAGCCGTGTCGACGATGTGGCCGAATTGCCCTGTGAGTTCTTGCGTCCACGTAGCGATAGCACCAGCCTTTTGGCTGTGGACATGCCCAACGCTTCTACTGCTGCACTGTAATTAAAAGAAGATAACAAAGAGATGAGTCAAAAAGTTTTTGGCAACAAAACAAGAAACAAAATGGGTTTGATTGTTGCCAAAAATGGAACAGTAAGTAATAGTGCTTTATAAGACTTCTTTACTTGTGCTTTTAAAACCTTTCTGGGCTTTAAAAAAAATCCTAGTGAAATCCGTTTCTTAACCAGGTTTTTACTGTGGGTTGGTTTTGGTATTTAATTTTAATTTAAGTTGGTCTAAGTTTTTTTGAACCAATACATAATAAAACATAAATTAAAATAAATACAGCGAGTTTTTTTTAGAGGTTTACAAACTTAAATTATCAACACTGCTTTATCTGACAACTCAACAGCTGATGGTTGCTTTTTGTTGAGTTTGGTTTGACTTTTTACTATGGATAGACTAACGCTTGCAATTGGTGGAAAATTATATCTAAATAATAGTTCCATTCGTCAAACATATTCAAAATGAAAAATTTTGTTTTTCAATCAAGCCCATTTTTGGTTGAAAAATTTACGTTGTGAAACATTCCATGTTGCGCATTGAAATCATAAAATTTTCTATCTTATAAAGTGCATCTAATTGATACTAAAAAAATGGCGGACGTAAAGTCGGGCGCGGACGACTTTAGGATACCCTGTATCACTCGCTTGTAATAAAGTCCGATTTCTTCACAAAAAACCAAAAACAGAAGAATTTTTAAGCAAAAATTTTTTTTGTTGACCGATCGTTCCTTTGGGAGCTATATGATATAGTCAACCGATTTCAAAATTTAAAATTTAACACAGTGCTTAAATACCTTAAAAAAGATATGAATGCCAAATTTATTTCAAATATCTTTACAAACAAACAAAACACATCGAATTTTGTATAAAAAACGTGTTTTTTTACCGATTGGTCCTATGGGAGCTATATGATCTAGTCAAACGATTTGGATTAAATTTAGTACAGTGCTTAGGAATGTCAAATTTGGTCCCAATATCTTAACAAACAAACGAAACACAACAAATTTTGTTAAAAAATCGATTTTTGGAAGATCGGACCTATGGGAGCTATATGACATAGTCAACCGATTTTGTTCAAATTTGGCACATTGCTTAAGTGGTCTAAAAAATTTCCAAACCCCAAATCTGGTTACGATATCTTTGTTATAAAACGAAATATAACGAATTTTTCTTTAAAAAAGTTATTTTGGCCGATCGGTCCTATGGGAGCTATATGATATATTCAACCGATTTCGATCAAATTTGGTACAGTGATTGGAAACTATAAAAAACTTTCGAATACCAAATTTGGTTACGATATCTTCATAAACAAACGAATTATTCATCTAAAACTTTTTTTTTGTCGAGGTCGTCTCAAACACCCCCATGGGAGCTATATAATTTATCCCCGATATCAAAAAAATAAAATAAACTTGCCTCCTATGGAATAATATGGGATCTAATGTGAAAGTTTGGTAACTCTAGCTCTTACCATCTCTGAGATCTAGGCGTTCACACGGACGGACGGACAGACGGACAGACGAACATGGGTATATCGACTTCTCTATTCACCCTGATCATATTTTAGGTAACTTTGGGGTGTCTCCGACGTCTCCTTCTATATGTTACATACATTTTTGGCTTGCACAAGCTTAATATACCCTTGGTACCATACGGTACAGAGTATAAAAATTTACAACAATCTTTTTCGGAATATAAAAGCATGCCAAAATAACGATAAATTATTAAAACCTGATTAGGGATGTCGACTTTTTATAGTTGGCTTGGAAAGCTTATATAGTTTGGGGCTATAACTAAAAAACCATTCAATATTTTGGATATTTAATAATTTTTAATGTATGTTGAGCTCATATCTACCAACTCCAAGATTTTTTAGTTACAATTAAAATTTTTTTTTCAGTATTTTCTAAATTTGGTCTGGATTATCTATATCTGAATAAAATGTGACGAGGACTCAAACTTCACATAAGAGTAGTTCAATCCTTTGCAAACACTTTCAAAAAAATTGCATCTCTCAAAAAAAATTGACTATGGAAACGCCAGATTTTTGGCAAAATATTAGAATCTGGGTACACAGTGCAGCGTTCACGGTTTGTTTTTTGCAACAATCCAGAGGAACTTTTTTGGACAGTTGTCAAGATAACTGCTAAAAACTCTACTTCAGCTCAAGATGTTTTTACAATATTGTATATGTTATATATATGTTATATGCTGCCAACACATAAAAAAAAAATTCATTAAAAATTTCGAATCACAAAAATAATAATTTCTATTCCTATAAAAAAAAACTATAAGCAAATCAACATTCTCAACTCATAGTTAATTTTTGATTTAAAAGAGAATCTCTTATAAACATATTAATATGTTAATCCATGTAAATTTGTATTATAGCAGTGTTAGCTCTGGTAACGCTCTTGAAAATCAGTTATTACCAACCAGTACCCCACTTAACCGCTAGTAAAAGCCAAAACTTGCTTAAAGGCCCGCAAATACTACTCTAGTAGGTACCACAAAAAGCAACCAAAGCGTATAACTAGCAAATGCTGCTATTTATTTCGTTAATAATTTAGCACAGCTAAAGCCGTTGTGCTTCAAAAGAAAATATATGCTAATTTTTTGTTGTATGTGCCTGCTCTAGGAATTTTCATTTCATTTTTCTGGGTCGTTGGACCCGTCGAGCATCTCCAGTCAGCACCAAAAAAAAAAAAAAAGAAATCTTAAAATATGCAAATTTTTGCAATCAACGCTTAAGCAATGCAAAAGCAGCGCAACAAAAAAAAATTACACAGACATATTACACATTTAAATACACACAGATACACACACACACACACTGACACAGCTGGCAGACACATTAGAAAACTAATTTACATAGGGTACATAACCAAATGTCTGCTTTAACATCATGAAAAATACCTGCGCTTTATTAAAAAAAAAGTATAAAAAAAAATACATTTACGGACATTGCCTGGCTGTGAAAATATTTCTCAACAAATGTTGGCAAGACTTTTGTCCAAAAGCCGCTTAGATAAAGTCAAGAATGTGTTGCTTATAAATACAAACAAATTCACACACGCTGCGACAGCCTTACAAAAGGCAACCCTCTGACGCTCTGACGTCACAAGTGACAGACTAACTGACTGACTGACTGACTCATAACTGACGCACACGCGCCGATTGCCATTTGCCGTTGTTGCCTTATCATTTTAATATTTAATAAGCTGGCAAACATTTCAATGTATTTCCTATACATACAAATAACTGAGGAAACCAGAAAAAAAAATAATATAATATGCGTACCTATGTTAAAATTTATATACCCTGAAACGGCAAAGGGAAATTTGGTTATAAGGGAAATTTGAAATATTTTAATTTACTAAAATTTCGATGCACATTTTTTGAAAAAACTATTTTGCACGCATTGAGTTCGAAAATTAGGTCATAATCGAAGGCTGTTAAGGCAGTCAGAAAATATCATCATCAAAATCATTCATCCTAGATTGAAGTATTTAAAAATTTTTCCGAATAACGATTATTATAATTATCATTAAGCAGCATTTTACATTACTCTTCTTTTTCATTAAATTTTAACATGTTAGATAGATCCAGATGGGATGAGCGTTTCGCCACATTGCTCAGTCCCAAGGTTTTCTAAGAGGGCTCGTTAACTTATTTTTTGTTCTAATATCCTTCATCCTTCGATAGTTTGTAAAAATTTGAATGTCTCACATCGATTAAAAATTATGAATTAATATCATTTTATCTGTGTATATAGAGTATGTACTGAGGCTGCTGATTCAAAAAGTAAGTGCGACTTTTTAAATTTCGCGGGCAACGTATTTTCGATTATCGATTTTTGTTGTTCCGTCTTGTGTGGTGGTACAACTCTTCCCGAACCATCTGTACCAAATTTCAAGTGAATCGACATTTCTTTGTTTGGTTGTGAGTAGGGCGATAGAAGGTATATAAGGTGCTTTTGCGTAGCTATATCTGAGCTCGGAAAATACTTTCAACCTTTTTTTCGAACTTTTTTTGGAAGGGTCCTAACTCGAAAACCACCACCGTCGATCCGCCACTGGTACAGACGCACACAGGGTGAACCCTATCTAAGTAATCTATATATGTAAAAAAAAAACTGTTTTACGTGTTACGGATGTTCTCATGAACGCATCAATGAACTTCAAATCTGATTTTTGCGTGTGTTAGAGGTTGTCTATACGGAGGTCTTAAGCCTATTGTGATGTGTTTGTGTGTATTGGCTCGTGAGATATACGCCTTTTTGTAAATATCGGTTTTTGAGTGTATATTGCCATATATACAAAAACTGGCATTGTTGTTTATCAATGTTCGGGCTCCAACATCGTTTCAATCATTGAGAGCAGTAAATGGAGTATTGAGTGCAACGTATCGAGAGGCATGTTAAAAATTGAATTTGTTGGAAAATGATTTCGCTGGGATCAAACTTTACAAGATGCTGCTATTACTGCTCATCCATATCAAATACGTGTTCTATTTGCGATTATTTTGGCAACATGTTTTCCACCAAATCCACCTGAATTGTGGATAAAATATCAAAATTGTTTACCAGAAGATGTTTTGTTTCGAGTACGTAAAGCAAACGTAAGCCAGTGACCGAATTTACGCCGGAATTTACCATGAAGCTTTAATTCATATTGAAGATCTATGCTTGGCTATGATTAATAAAGCATTAGGATAATTTAGAACGCCGTTTCCTAATCGATGAATGATGTATTTCAATTGGAAGAAATGAAAGGAATCAAATTAATTACCAATCTAATCGTACCGCCCAGGAACGCAAAGATCGCAGTGAACGTGAAAGAATTCGGTTAAGACAGACCCGTAAAGCGTAACATTCGACTTATAATAGTGCAAGTTTGAATCGAGCTGCAAACTAATCTAAAAATCTTATATTTTAGCAGATAAGCCAACTAGAGAATCTTACGATTTAAAAGTATTCAAAAAGTTTGGGCAGGACAACATCTGCCGGGTTCACTAGTTATAATATAAATACCGATTATCTTATTTTCCATTATAAAATTATTAGTAAATATCGCCTGGACTATCGCCGACTTTTCTCTCAAAGCTTCAGGGAAGGCCAGTATCCGAATATTTCTTTTCTCTTTAACTTATTTTAACATTTTAATATTTTAAGATTTCGGATTGACTCAGGCCTATCAACAGTCAGTACCAAAGTTTTGTGGAAGACTCCTGGAGTATTTATTCGTTCTAAAATTCTTCATCTTACGAATGTTTGAACATATTTAAATGTCTCACACAGGACTTTAAATTATGACTTATTCTCAATTTATAAATACCTAATTAATCTCCTATTCCATCATTAAATTATTAGTAAATATTACCTTGAGTATCGAGTGGACGCAACAAATCTCTCAAAGACCCTAGAATTTGAAATTTACTATTTCCATTAAATTTTAATATTCCGGGTTGACTCAGGCCTGTCAACAGGGAAAACTCAAATTTGATAAAAAAAAAAATCGGATAGTTTTGAATCATTGAATTATTTTCAATTTTATCAATATTAGATATATATCTAGTTTTTCATCATAAATTAAAATTTATTCAAATATAAATACTTCACCTTATTTAAATGGAGTACTATATTTTCTTAGTTTCAAAACCAATTCGGCAAATGATATATCTGTTTTATATGCTAGCGACCATCACTCATTGTCAAGTAGCTACTTATTAAAGATAAACGTCTCTAATACGTCACGCCAAAAACTTAAATAATAAAAAAAATAATATACACATTTCCTTGACGACCAAAATTTGCTTCCAAAGAAAAGAATACAAAACGAAGGCCATTAATAATAAAAGACCATTCCTAGAAAAAAGCAAAATCTCTTTTTCCATAGCCAACATGGCGTATGATTTTTACGATTAATGCAACCGATTACAATTATAATTATAAATACAATTTTCGTTTAATTTTTTTGTAGTCGATGTATTATGAATTCCCATTTTTTAATGCAAGTGAACAAGGATAAGGGTCATGGTCTAATTTTAAAATATGTAAATACGTCATCAATTCGTGAGCGCCGCCATCTTATGCTCACTTCGACATATTTTTCCAAAGAAATTACCAAAATTTCAGTAATTTTTAATAGAAAACAAAATTTAAATAAATAAAATAAACAAAGCATTCGGAAGCGCCGTTCTTGAGTTATAGTATTAAAGGATATAACACAATTTTGAACTGCATATAGAGAACTTGCGTTTTAGAAATAAAATTCTTGTTTTACTATAACTAACGAGGGGATGACAAAGACATTACATATTTCAAAAAATTGTAGCCTACCTTTAAGGGCTGTGTTATTTATTAAGAAAGCGGCATATTTTTAAAAATAATTTTTTTTAGAAACCTGATGATGGTCAAAGGAACAGCAAATGTAAATTCAGCGGCCTCAAGCATATTGAATAAACATGAAAAGTACAAAGGAGTCCTTTTTGGCTATTGTTATTACTAAAAAATGAAGCAGCTGAAAAATTACACAATTTTTTATCAAAAAAATGGCGCATATTTTTTTAAGCTTAAATTTTATAACCATAAAATTTAAGATTTTTAGAAATAAGTTTTTTAATATAAATTACAAAATAAGAGTTATTTCGCAAAATTGTGGGCTATAAGTTAATTTTGACCAATTAATCTTTTTTTTTAAATAAAGAAAGAGTAATTCTCTCAAAGATTAATTAACAATATTTATTTCAAAATTTAAATATTTCTACAATCCCTTACAATTAACAAATAAGTTTTAGGTTAAATAGCAAGACCCAGCTGAGATACCCTGCTGCAGAGCATACAAAATCTACCCACACCAATCATTTAAAAACGCCTCACATGACTGGAACGTTTGGGTCTGGGTTGGTTTTTTTTTTTAAAATTCAGTTGACTGTAAAGTCGATAAGTTGGATTAGAAAATTGTCGCACAGCGCGGAACCCTGTTGCAACTGTTACCAGCATGTGGCCCCCGAATCTCAACCCTTAACAAAAGCCCAGTCCAAACATCCCAGCCACATCCCAGAGGCAAGGCCCCCAAACGAAAATGTTTCACATATGCATGTATAAATATTATACATATGTATAAGCATTGTATTATATAGTATTACAATGTTTATATTACCGTGCTCGAACCAGCATAAAACGTCATGAAACATGATGGCAATTTATTTGCCAACGGCGTTTAACTTTAAATATTCCGTATTTAAAGTATTTAATAATTCGGCATGTTCCGGATTTCAGATGCCCGTATTTGCTTAAAACAATGAAAAACAATGCCGTAAGCTATAGACAAATAAGTTTTAATTGTTTTTTTGAGGATGTGACTGTATCTTTAGTTTTTAAATGCGCTTTAATGTTTTTAGTTATTTATATTATATATACATATTATATTATATACTTCAAATATGAATAAATATACTAATTTTGTGTTTGTCAGCAAAAAGTACCGAGAAAATTGTTTTAACCATCTTTACACAATGACGTCATACGCCTAAGTGCCGAAAATTTAAATAAAACCTAAATAAAGGTCCTATGTTCCACCTTGAAACTCTAGGAAATATACTATATATAAATAAAGGAGACCATCAAAGACCTTTAAAATTTTGCAGACTAATTTATATTATTTTTTTTTCGTACTTGGAACAAAGAGCATATGCCAAACTTTATAGAAGTTTACGTATATTGATCAAGCCATTTTATTCATCTGGGTGTTCCCAGATCTTACAATCTTTAAGAGTTACCAACATATAAGATTACTCAGCGGCATTATTTTTATACAGTTTTTTCACATTTATATTGATATATATTTATTTGGCCACCAGTCCTAAATTCCCATAATTTAATAAGCATTATGTAAGGAGATAAGAACTATAATAATATCTGATTCTCCAAATAACTTTTCTGTTCTATCTTAACTAAAGCAAAGCCACCAAAACAGACTCAGTTTTATTTTTTCTAGCGCCCTCTGCCAAAAAATTTTGAAAATCGTCGTTTTTTTGGCCTTGCTCCATCTTGCGGATATTTTTTGAAGTCCGTATATAAACAAATTATTTCATTCCCACTTTGATTAAAAAAATATTTATTTAAGCGTAGCCACCTTTTTGGGGCCATATACCCTACACAGGACTTTTCTCTAACTCCCATGTTATGCACGATTATGGTATATCAATTCGATAAAATGAATAATAAGCGTAGCACCTATAAAAATTAAATGACTCCTAGCTTCCTAAATGGATACCGAACCGATAAAAAGTGTTTGCTTTAACTCCCAAGTAGAGCACATATTAATCGTAAGGGTTTTTAAAAGTTTTTACTATTGACGTAAGCAGAAAAAAATTAATCGGAAAATTTAGAAAATGTTTTAGAATTGCCAAATTTTCGAAAAAATAGCAAATTTTAGCGAGCCTCATTGTTTTAGTCATAGTTTCTTAAAGTTTATACGTGAAGCACGAAAGTACCACTAAAAACTTTATGATGCTGGTAACCCTATACTTGTAATATTTATGAACAAACAGTTGGTTGTAGGAAAAAATTTCCTAAGTTTCCAACTCACTTAGGCCAAGAATAGGACCTGTTGTGATACCGCAACGATGGACCTACAATTCACCACTCTTCCCCACTCAAGAGGTCACCTATATGAGAAGCGACCTTAAGAGGTCTTTTGGACTCTGTTCGTAGGGCTAAGATAAATCATCAAGAAAGTATGACTTTAGAAAAATCTTTTCCTGTCCAGCCCAGGGTAGTGACTGAAAAAGTGCTTTACAGTCTCCGGCTCCTCCTTACCGCCACAGTTTCTACAGAAGTCATGGTGGGGAGCATTCAGCCTGGATGCACGATTCCCCACTAGCCAAGGTCCTGTGATAGCGCAGATGACAGTTGGCTACTGGGCTCTATTCAGACAGCAAAGTTCCTTAATTCTTTTACTGCAGTATGTCGATTTGCCGCGAGATCCTGCATGTGTTCGATGTCCGATTCCACAGAGAGCGAAGTAATTTCGTATTCTTAGTATGCAGCTGACTATGGGTATAGCGAGGCACTGCTTGCTCTGAAGGAGAATGCTGGTAGTTTCTTGTCTAACCAGTTCATCCGCAATACAATTGCCCTCGATATTCCTATGTCCTAGGAGATCCTTCACATGTTCGATGTCCAATTGAACAGAGAGCGAAGTAATTTCGTGTTCTTAGTCTGCGGCTGGCTATGGGTATAGCCAGGCACTGCTTGCCCTGAAGGAGGATGCTGGTAGTTTCTTGTCTAACCAGTTCATCCGCAATACAGTTGCCCTCGATGTCCCTATGTCCTCGGAGATCCTGCACGTGTTCGATGTCCGATTCCACAGAGAGCGAAGTAATTTCGTATTCTTAGTCTGCAGCTAGCTCTGGGTATACCCAGATATTGCTTGCCCTGAAGGAGAATGCTGGTAGTTTCTTGTCTAACCAGTTCATCCGCAATACAGTTGCCCTCGATGTCCCTATGTCCTCGGAGATCCTGCACGTGTTCGATGTCCGATTCCACAGAGAGCGAAGTAATTTCGTATCTTAGCCTGCAGCTGGCTCTGGGTATACCGAGACACTGTTTGCCCTGAGGGAGGATGCTGGTACTTTCTTGTCTAACCAGTTCATCCGCAATACAGTTGCCCTCGATGTCCCTATGTCCTCGGAGATCCTGCACGTGTTCGATGTCCGATTCCACAGAGAGCGAAGTAATTTCGTATCTTAGCCTGCAGCTGGCTCTGGGTATACCCAGACACTGCTAGCCCTGAGGGAGGATGCTGGTAGTTTCTTGTCTAATAGCCACCTGGCTGTCCGATTAGATATAGATGGTCTTATTCCGTACTTGTAGATTTCTTAGTGTTGTCAAAGGCTCCTGGATTGCAATGACCTCTGCCTGCAAGACACTGATCCGGAAGTCGGAAAGCAGTTCAGACATTAACTTTCTCAACATAGACGCCTCCGCCAACAGGGTCGTCCAGATTGGAACCATCCGTGTATATCTTTATCGAGCCAGCTAGGCCTGGTACATCTATACCCTAGTCCCCTCTGGTTGGAATATGGGTTTTGAATTTGGTTATGAAGGCTTCCTGCGGTAAGCAGTAGTCTGTACTCTCGGGAATAAGTGGGTTTCCCTTGAGAATTTTTGCCTGACCAAAATCATGGTCATTCAATTGTTTCATCACCAGTTAAGGGATAGTATTGGTCCTTTATTCCACACTTTATTGCAAAAATTTCAAATAATGATTTATGGTCACGAACCGAGCAAACAGAAGTAGCGTATAAGATCAAATTCCTCAAATGGAACTGGATCGGCCACACAGTAAGACGTTCGAATAACAACATCGCCCGACAAGCTCTCCGCTGAAACCCACAAGGTTCTAGACATCCCGGGGCGCCAGCTAGGACATGGAGGCGTACAATAAAAGCAGAAATGCGCATAACAGTTTGATTTAAGTTGATTGTTGAGGCTCTATTCTCCACTTAGGAGTCCAAAATAAGTAGTAGTAGTAGTAGTAGTTGTTCCACACTGGAACAACGAAAAAAATATCCTTTTTTTTATGTAATCACATTTTTCTTGTACATTGACTAGATTTCCTTGTTCGAGTTAGAACTAATTTTGCGTTCCGATATTGGTTCCTCTGATTGTCTACTTAATTTCCGTAATTACTTCAATGCGTAACCTTGTAAAACTTTCCTTAAAATTCAAACAAAATTCTACGTCACCCTTGTTATCCAAGTCATTAGTGTAAGTAGGCCATTTTGTTTTTTTACGAATAACTAATTTATTTATTGTAATTATTTTATTATAATTACAAATTTCACTCAAATTGCTTTAAAATTGAAAACCGGAATAGGCCTGAATATAAAATTTGACACTACCTATTTATAGCTGGTGTAGTTAGGTTATGTTGTATTTGTTATGTTTTTGTGACGTTTTTGTGATGGCCTGTAAGCGACAACCTCTCACACACACACTCGCACACACGCAGGACCTTCCTTATACACATGTACGTGACGAATAACAAATTTGTTGGATTTCACACTTTGATTGAATGTCAGCGTACTTTGAAGTACACGGCCGTGGAGCCAAACAAACATGATTTATGGTCTCACACATACACACACATACACGCACTCACACACGTATGCATATAGCCATAACTGTGTTGGGACACTTTAAGCAAATTTAAAGCTAATCTTTGGGGCTTTGAGCTAAGCTAAAATGGGGCTTTAGTGGCGTCAATTTGATACACCTAAGAGTTGGGCTAACTGCCAACCATAAAAAGCAGTTCTCAAAAAGTCTATACGGCAAAGGAGAAACCGTGTAAAAAAAATAGAAAAAAAAATATCCTCGGCCAACTGGCAACTGTGCCAAGTTGTTGTATTTATTGTAGTTGTTGTTGTTGACTGCACAAACATAAAGCCGAGCTATGCCAGACACTTGCTCATATGGCGCACACCCAACTTGTGCATGACTTATTACACTTCCGATTCCTGCATCTCTCTGCTGTGATTATGTAAAGCGATAAAAATATTACCAACCAGAGCAGCAGAGCAGAGCAGCAGTACATAAACGACAGACACTACAAACTATTACAGCGCCGAAGTTTTTATGCTCTAGAGAACATGTAACATGTATAGTAGAGGGTGGGCCAGCTGTTGGTGTGGTTGTTAAGCACAAATAATTTGGAACAATCGCGTTCAAAGGGAATGTTTTTTGATATATGTCAAGCATAAAACTACTTAATTTTAGTTATAAATTAATCATGGTGGGAAAATTGTAATGAACATCAACCCTCCACTACAGCTTGCTAAAAACACTTTGCGTCAATTTTGGCTTAGGTTTCACTTGCAGACCTACTGCTTCCCTAGTTTCTAAAGTTCCTCGAGTTACAATATATGTTTTCTAATGTAACCACAAAACCCAGCCTTTCTAGGTTTTAGTCTAACCTCGAACAAAACTCAAAGCATTTTTTTTCGAAGACGCGTGTATGGCGAAATTTTTACATGGCTTTTGGATAGCTGCACCCGCATCCAAGGTCAAAAACTCAGATAACCTCCAAAAAATTTTCTTTAATGGCCTTTTTTTGGTTATGTATGTATGAAATAATTTTCGAAATAAATTTATTTCAACCAAACGTCACATTTTTTTCGAGCCTATGACTTTAGATAGCTGCATCTGTATCCAAGATCAAAAAACCGCAGCATTTCAAATTTCTAAAATAACCTAAACAAACTTTTTCTTTAATAGGGTTTTTAAGGTTATGTATTTATGAAATAGTTTTCTAAATAAACTTTGATATTCTTAGATTTTATTTAGGCGAATTTTATGTAAGATATTTGTTGATAGTTATTTTTATTTATAATTCCTAAGCGATACATATTCAAATTCACATTGCCATATCGATAACTGATATGCGACAGGGTTGATCTAAAAGGGGAAAGAATCAATCAGAAAATTAACGAAATGGCGAAAATGCATCAAAATGGATATTTCAAGAAAAAACAATCTTAAAAAATACAATCAAATTTATTTTGAAAGTGGGAGATGGGAGAGAATTGTGAATTTTAAAATTTAAAAATGGCGTACGTAAAGTAGGGCGCGGACGACTTAGGATACCCTGTACCACTAGCTTGCAATAAAATCCGGTTCCTTTACAAAAAACCAAAAACAGAAGAATTTTTAAGCAGAAAAATTTTTTTGACCGATTGTTCCTATAGGAGCTTTATGATATAGTCAACCGATTGCAATAAAATTTGACAAAGTGCTTAAATACCTTAAAAAAGATCTGAATGCCGTATTTAGTTCAAATATCTTTACAAACAAACGAAACACATCGAATTTTGTATAAAAAACGTGTTTTTGGACCGATTGGTCCTTGGGAGCTATATGATCTAATCAAACGATTTGGATTAAATTTAGTACAGTGCTTAGGAACTATAAAATACTCACGAATGTCAAATTTGGTTCCAATATCTTAACAAACAAACGAAACACAACAAATTTTGTTAAAAAATCGATTTTTTGGAAGATCGGACCTATGAGAGCTATATGATATAGTCAACCGATTTTGATCAAATTTGGTTCAATGCTTGGGAACTATAAAAAACTTTCGAATGCCAAATTTGGTTACGATACCTTAATGGACAATCGAATTATCCATCTAAAACTTTTTTTTGTCGAGGTCGTCTCAAACACCCACATGGGAGCTATATAATTTATCCCCGATATCAAAAAAATAAAATAAACTTGTCTCCTATGGAATAATATGGGATCTAATGTGAAAGTTTGGTAACTCTAGCTCTTACCATCTCTGAGATCTAGGCGTTCAAACGGAAAGACGGACATGGTTATATCGACTTATCTAGTCACCCTGATTATATTTTAAATAACTTTGGGGTATCTCCGACGTCTCCTTCTATATGTTACATACATTTTCGGCTTGCACAAGCTTGATATACCCTTTGTACCATACGGTACAGGGTATAAAAAATTAAGATATAAAAAATTTAAAAAAATTAAAAATCTAAAAAAATTCGATTTTTTTATATTTTGTATACCACAAAAAAAAATCGCATTAATATCATTATTCGTTTACGAGAGATGAATTGCCAAAAGAAGCTTAACATGATAAACTCAATTGATAGCTCGATAAATAATCGGAATTTTGCAATATATTTGACTGAGCTAATATTGGCTAGTCGCCATATGTAAAAATCATCAAAATCGAAGAGGTCGAGGAAAAAAGTGGCTTTACTTATTTTCGCTGATTTATACTTATATTTTTTTTCAAATTCAAATATCACTAATGGGATTTTGATAATCGATAAAAAAATATAAATAATTTGTACGATAAGTAAGTTAAATTCGACTGTAATTGAATTATCAAGTCTTTTTTTATTTTTCTTAAATCCCATCTGTTTAAATATCACTTATGGGGTAGTCGATTAAAAAAAATTAATAAAAATTTTTGCGATGAGTACGTTGATGCTTTCAGATTGAAATCAAATTCGACTGCAATTGAATTTTCAAGTCCTTTGAAAAATGAAAACATTTTTTTGAGGTATATTTTGCGTCAATTTGTCTGCACTTATCCAAGCCATAAACGATGCGACTGATTGTACAACTTATGTATTTAAAAAGCAGATTATACAACCGATTGCAGGGTATATGTACCGGTTTTTTGGCTACACGAAAAATCTAAATATTTTAAATTTTTCGATAAACATCTAACTTAGCCAAGCAGTAGCAGCCTTGGACTTCTTTTTATCGATATTGCGTGCTAAACTTATCCAAAATTTGCATAACAAGGACATGTTACACGCAGATGGCACTAAGAACTCTTAAGAAGCTATTCTTTTATTTTTATATGTATAATTATTATATTGTTAGTTAAATATAAGCTTTTTATGAAGTTACACTAATAAACGATAAAAAAACCCTATCGAATATTTGAATATAGCAAAAATTGACGGGGCCTACTACGTATGGGTAGGTACACAAAAATTTTCAATTAAAGGCAAAGCTAGAAAAAATATTGAAAAATATACGCACTAAAAATTGTATTTATCTACAATTGAAATAAAGGTTTCATCTAACAGGTCAAAGATAATATATACTTTTGCCTAGGTAAGTGCTTCCAGTGCCATCCAGTAGCCCAAGCCAGGTAGTCGATAGTCAGTAAGCCAGTCAGTCAGTCAAATGTCAGTCAGCCGGTAACGACTCCAAAAGCCAAAAGGCAATCAAGTGTTGCCAAAACTACGTAAACATGAAAATTGCCAAACGTTGCCAAGGCAACCAATGTGTTGGCCATGTGAGCGGGGGTAACCGGGAGACGCAGAGGTGCACACCAAAAGCTAAAAATTGCAGTTTCAAATATTCCACACAATATAAGGAGTTTTCGAGGAGCGAGTAATATGCAATGAGGGGGTGCGGCTTGGGGGGGGTCAGGACGTCGAGGAGATTGGAAAACAGTGTTGTGGCAATTGTTTGCAATGTGCAAGTGTCAACAGCATTTTCAATTCCGTTGAATTTTTACCTCTTTGGGGTTTTGATGTCGCCAATGTTGTCGTCACCATTCACAACGAACTGTATCACATTTTGTTGTTGTTGTTGTGGTTGAGCACATCAAAAATGCGATTCCGTACGTGTATATGTCGAGTGGGTAAAAATACGATAATATTTTCGAATTTTTATAAGCGTTGCAGCATAAAAAATACATTTATATGTATAAAGTATATATTTATTTGGCTTAAGCTGTCATTTCTAGTGAATTTTCAAGTGTGTGTTTTGTGAATTGCAAATTTCTATTCAAATTGCCAAAATTGGCCAATTTGATTGTATTTTTAAAGTTGGCATTGTATTTGAATTGAATAATTTTTGTGAAGAGACTTTTTGACTTTATCGATTGTCAGAATCAATTTTTTTTTGTCTGTTGTTAGACTAAATAATAATAATACAAAAAATATAGAAATATAGCAATTTAATCAAGATCTTCACACTAAAACAACAAACTTTACAGACTTCACAAAACTCCTTTCACAAGCTAATACAAATAGATTAGATCAAATTAAAATCACAAGACTTCGTTTAGGCCACACTAGACTTACGCATGCACAATATCTTGACCCAACTAAAATCCCAACCTGTCCAGCATGTCAGTCAAACACCGACATCACAATAAACCATATCCTATTATCGTGTCCCAACCTTAATCAACTAAGAAATCAACTTTTTAAATTTCATAATCCAATAGACATTCTTACCACCCCTAATACCGAAAATATAAAAACCATAATCACCTTTCTCAAAAGATCTAACCTATACAATTTAATCTAATAATAATATAATATAAAATAAATACTGTAAGATTATAACCATTAATTATATACACAAATTACATGTTAATATTATATGTAGTGCCGAAGGCCTTTTGCTGCCAGTGCCTAGAATTTAGTTAAGTTAGTTTTTTAAATTTACTTAACTGTATTAAATAAATAAATAAATTTAACACTGTCGTTGGGAGTATTTTTCGTTCTGCACATTTTAATAAAAAATTTTTTTTTGTTTTTTCGAAATCTCTACAGATTTTGCCATTGTAGGTTTGCCGTAAGTGACACAGAACATTGAGAGATTTTAGTTTTGGTACACCTGATTCCGAAATCTTACGCTTTTACGAGAATGGTAGAAAAGAGTTAGGTTAGGTTAGGTTGAGTAGGCAGCTCCGTCAGTGACTGAAAACACCCAAAGACCATGAGGTTCATTTTGTTCCCTTATTGTGAGAGAAGGAGGAAAGGAATTGAAGAAAGGGAGGGATCTTGGCGGAGGATCAAAAACTAAAGGGCATCCCTAATCATTTAAGTCTCTCTTGTTTCAGAACCATTTTAAAATCTTCGGTCACGTACGTTTTGAGGAAGGCTATCGCATGCGGATGAACCACGAGCTGTACGAGCTCTACGACGACATGGATGTTGTCCAGCATATCACAATACAACGTCTGCGCTGGCTCGGTCATGTCGTACGAATGGATAATGATGCTCCAGCGAAAAAGGTATTCGAAGCGAAAGCTGACGAAGGAAGACGGAGGGGACGACCACGACTCCGATGGAGAGATCAAGTGGAGGAGAACCTATCCTCCTTGGTATTTCTAATTGGAGAAGGCGCGCGCAAAGCAGAGGCGCCTGGCGAGAGCTGCTGAGGTCGGCCGTAACCCGAGAGCGGGTTGTAATGGCCATACGATGACGATGACGATGATGGCATCAGTGACTCAAGAAAAAAAAAATAAAAATTTACTAAACAAAAAATTCGCGTACTTAGAGTATATACCCAGGGATACCCTGCACCACTAGCTTGCAGTAAAACCCGGTTCCTTCATAAAAAAAAAACAAAAAACGAAAGAATTTTTAAGCATTATTTTTTTTTTTACCGATCGTTCCTATGGAAACTATATGATATAGTCAATCAATTTTGATCAAATTTGGTACAGTGCTTAAGAGATATAAAAAACTTTCGAATGCCAAATTTGGTTACGATATCTTAAAAATATAAAAAAAATAAAATAAACTTGTCTTCTATGGAATAATATGGGATCTAATGTGAAAGTTTGGTAACTCCAGCTCTTACCATCTCTGAGATCTAGGCGTTCAAACGGACAGACGGACGGACAGACGTACATGGGTATATCGACTTCTCTAGTCACCCTGATCATATTTAAGGTATCTTTCGGATGTCTCCGATGTCTCTTTCTATATGTTACATACATTTTCGGCTTGCACAATCTTATTATACCCTTTGTACCATACAGTACAGGGTATAATAATATTCTAAAATTGGTTTTATTCCTAAATGTAAACCCGCATATTTTTATTGAAATTGCATTATTTAATGAAGATTATTAAAAAATCTTTTACTGAACTTTTTATATTTACCTACAAAATGAATAAATTTTTTCATCATAAAATTAAGAAGTATGCCTAAATATAATTTTTGCCATCTTTTGACAAAAATAAATTTTGTTCATACATTTTTTAAAAATACATTTAAAAAATTCGTTTTGTTTTTTTTTAAACAAATCGATTTAATTTAAATTCACACCATATAAAGATTGTTCAAAAACAAGCGTTAAAAAAAATAATGATTGACATATTTAAGGATCATTCTTAAAAAAGTTTTTGGTTTAAAGAACAAATATTATCTTTTAAACAGCATTAGTGCTAACTTAAAAAGAAAATTGGTTCAAAATATATAATAGTTTAGTCGCAATTAAATACACATGAAAAACACGTTTTTTTTTTAAATAACCCGCAAAGCAGTTTAAAAACTAAAATTCGGTCTAAAATTTTCTTTGCCATTCTGCAACGAATTTTCAAAAATCGCTGAAAGCAGTTTTCGGTCGAATAATAACTAAGCTTTTTGAAACAATCTCCCATTTTTGTTTTTGTATATTTTTATGTACTATTAACGGAAACAAAATAAAAACTCATTATAGTTTCAGTCTTTCAAAAGTCAATAGCTCAAAAAAAAATTCCAGTCTTTTTATAAAGTGATTCAGTGTATAATAATTCAAATTTTATAAGCTAGAAAATGCGTAAATTATATTAGTTATTTTAAGGAAACAAAATAAATTAAAAATAAAACTTGCAGCTTGTATAGTGCTATCTGCTTTAAGCAGTTGCGAATTATAAGCAGCAGAAAATTTAAATGTCAATAAAATGCTATATATAATATATATAATAGAATTGAACAGTTTAGTACAAAAAAAGTTTAGAGATGGGATACTATCGATGGCACTATCGAAAAAAACGCGTTTAAAGATTTTACAAAGTACGTGCGTCTTAGGAGCGTTTAAGACGCTAGATTTCGAATGAGCTCGCATCGTTTTCATTTCGAGTGCTATCGATAACCATTTGTATAGAACAGCTGGGCTGCTATCGATAAGCTCACTTGTAGAGTTACCACAAGTTTTCGAACATCCGATTTATTAATTTATTTTTCTTTCTACCAACATCTTTCTGAGAGACAAATATTTTTATTTTATTTGCAAATTTAACTTTTCGAAGTTCTGTTTTGTCTAAATCCAGAAAACCTTACTTACATTCCTCTCGTTTTGATTCGTTCAATTTAGCACATATAAATTTGCCAACAATTATTTACAAATGACTAAGGGAAAAATTAAAAATTTTAATTAAAATTACGATTAATTAAAAAAACGCCTAGATCTCAGAGATGGTAGGAGCTAGAGTAACCAAACTTTCACATTAGATCCCATATTATTCCATAGGAGACAAGTTTATATTATTTTTTGATATCGGGGATAAATTATATAGCTCCCATATGAGTGTTTGAGACGACCTTGACAAAAAAAAGGTTTTAGATGGATAATTCGTTTTTTCATGTAGATATCATATTTGGTATTTAAAAGTTTTTTATGGTTCCCAAGTACTGTACCAAATTTCATCAAAACCGGTTGACTATATCATATAGCTCCCATAGGACCGAACGGCCAAAATAACTTTTTAAATCAAAATTCGCTATATTTCGTTTTTTAATAAAGATATCGTAACCAGATTTGGCGTTTGGAAATTTTTTAGAGCACTTAAGCAATGTGCCAAATTTGAACAAATTCGGTTGACTATATCATTAAGCTCCCATAGGGCCGATATCCAAAAAATCGATTTTTTTTTACAAAATTTGTTACGTTTCGTTTGTTTGTTGAGATATTGTCCAAATTTGATATTCTTGAGTTTTTTATAGTTCATAAGCACTGTACTAAATTTAATCCAAATCGGTTGACTATTTCATGATGTGATGTGTACTTATCATATGGAAACAAAAACTGAAAGATTCGGAAATAAGCTTAAATTATGCCACAGAACGAGGTATTTTGATTTTAAAATCGAATGTAGACTCAGTGATCCCAAAAAATAATAAGAACGAAATAGCTAGTTTTTTTTTTTTTAGTTTATTTACATGATGTCCTAGATAATCTATCCAAATGTTATTTATAATAATCTTTCTACGCATCTATTGAACAAATATATGAATATTAGGGCGGCTCAATTTGTTTGGAGTCAAAAAAATCTTCTGGGGCTCACTGCGATTTTGATTCTTTGGGTCATTCTAAGTAACTTTGCCCAAGGAACTATGGGTCTAAAATTAATTTCGATTCTGCCACTTTTAAAAAATAGGATTTTTTTAAAAATTCCAAATTCCACTTAGACATTGCATTGAAATTGCCAAAAATCGTTATTTTTTCTCTAGCCAAATGTGTATTTAGGGGTTTTTGCGGCCGGGGAGTCATTTCATTTTATAAAATTCATTTTAGACCCAAAGCATTTTTATTTTTCAGCATTTATACCGAAAATAAATTGACCTAATATATACATATATATTTTTCATGTTTTATTTACAAACTGTCTATTGTTAGAAAAAAGTAATTGCACTAAAAAATAATAATAATAAAAAATATTTATAACAGCAAGTTTCCATTGAAATTCACTTTTGTGTAACAAATATAAAACATAAAAATACAAAACCTGAACACAGCTGCAATTAAAAAAATTTGTATTTCTTTTAATTAAAATTATTAATTGGAGCGTTTTTGTAACGACCGTTTGCGGAATAAATTTACACGCTTTCAATCCTTCGGAAATGTTTTTTTTTTTGTATACCTTAACTCTCTTAAAGTTTCATTAAAATAACTTTGTGGTACGTATACGTAATGTGGACAAGAAAAAATTGTGCTATATACGTAAAAAGAATATATATATATAAAGCCAACATTAGTCAGCTTCATGTTGCCACATTTAGTAAAATAAAAAAAACTGTGTGTGTGTAAAAAATGAATTGTAATCCGTCTTGCGTCTACAAAAAGGGTTGAAAAAATAAAACAGAGACTAATTACATCAAGCCACCCACTCAGAGTCAGCGCGGTACCAAAGCCGCTGAAACCCTAGCAGAGCTGTGACAAAAATGTTCCAAAAGAAATTTAGTCGCTTTTGTATACACTACAATCTAAGCTTTTGTAGGAATTAACGTGAAACAATTATGACTTAAGCTAATTGCAACAATAAACAGATTGAACGTAAATTTTTACTTGCTACAAATGGCTAATAACAAAAATAACTAAAAATATCATATTTTGTGCACGACATTTTTACTTAGCCAACCAATGTACTCGCTTTAGGGTATAAATTTTTATAAATAATATACAATTACGTTGACGCGCATTTATCACTTGGATGTGACAGCCAAGCCGGGCTCTTATGCCCCGTCACACACAGCCAACAAAGGAAAAACTGTCAAGCTGCCATGTTGATATGGCAACGCTTTTGGTCAATAGAAAATCGCGTTTATAAACTACGCCGTAATTGCTGCGTTTTAGCCAAACTCAGCTGGCAACTTAGACTGTCAGTATATCTAACATGTCGCAGCTTAAATCGATTCATTTTGCGATAATATAATCTTTGTTGCATCTTTTAATGCCAAAAGTGAAAAATGTTGCGAAACTCGGAAGGTTCACCATTATGAATGTAGTACCAAGAAGAGGCAGTCATTAAGTGGCATCAAGTTGTTGCAAGCCATAAAAAGCGTTACCAATTTGTATTTTATGTTGCCAAAAATCGGATGATGCTGAAAGTTATATAATATGACATGGGTGTCATAAGAGGCAGAAAAAATATTAACAAAAAAAATTATTTTTTTTTATGATAAAATTTAGACACGACCAAAAGTCGTCAAATTTGGTTAGTAGCTTCAGGTGATCCTGAAGAGTATAACCAATTCGACTTGTTATAAAAAAATATCAAATGCAATATACGGGTAAAGGATCACATTTTCTTGGCCCATTCAAATTTCATTTCCAGTTACGATATCGTACTAAACATGTTAAAATTTTTTATAACTCATACCGAGGACTTTTACTGGATATGGCTCCTATACACAGTAGGCCAGGCCGACAAATTTTTTCCAAAAGATCCCCAGAAAAAAGTCAAAATTTGCACAAAATGATAATTATGCCATATACCGTATGGTACAAAGGGTATATTAAGTTTGTACACGCCGAAAATGTATGTAACATATAGAAGGAGACGTCGGAGACACCCCAAAGTTACCTAGAATATGATCAGAGTGACTAGAGAAGTCGATATACCCATGTCCGTCTGTCCGTCCGTTTGGACGCCTAGATCTCAGAGATGGTAAGAGCTAGAGTTACCAAACTGTCACATTAGATCCCATATTATTCAATAGGAAACAAGTTTGTTTTATTTTTTTGATATCGGGGTTAAATTATATAGCTCCCATATAGGTGTTTGAGACGACCTCGACAAAAAAAAGTTTTAGATGGATAATTCGTTTGTCCATGAAGATATCGTAACGAAATTTGGCATTCGAAAGTTTTTTATAGTACCCAAATTTGATCAAAATTGGTTGACTATATCATATAGCTCCCATAGGACCGATAGGCCAAAATAATTTTTTTAAAGCAAAATTCGCTATATTTTGTTTTTTAATAAAGATATCGTAACTAGATTTGGCATTTGGAAATTTTTTAGAGCACTTTAGCAATGTGCCAAATTTGAACAAATTCCGTTGACTACATCATATAGCTCCCATATGGCCGATCTTCCAAAAAATCGATTTTTTAACAAAATTTGTTGTGTTTCGTTTGTTTGTTGAGATATTGGGACCAAATTTGATATTCGTGAGTTTTTTAAAGTTCCTAAGCACTGTACTAAATTTAATCCAAATCGGTTGACTATATCATATAGCTTCAATAGGACCAATCGGTCCAAAAAAACGTTTTTTATACAAACTCAGATGTGTTTCAATTGTTTGTAAAGATGTTTGAATTAAATTCAGGATTCAGATCTTTTTTAGGGTATTTAATCACTGCGTCGAATTTTATTGAAATCGGTTGACTATATCATATATGTAGCTCCCATAGGAACGATTGATCAATAAAAATTTTTCGCTAACAAATTCTTCTGTTTTTGGTTTTTTGTAAAGAAATCGGACTTTATTACAAGCTAGTGGTACAGGGTCCGCGACCGACTTTATGTATGCCATTTTTTTAGATAAATTTTACAATATTTCAAAGGAAAAATTAAAAAATTTGTCATACAGTTTTTTTTTTATGACTGATAAACTTTAATCGATAACGAAAGTAATGTAAGGTACCCATTATTTAAGCTCTATGTAGACGCTGTTCTTCGATCCTGGCATGACCCCCTTATAGTTTGTTCCAATTCCGATCATATTGAAAATGTTAAAATTCAACCTTTAGAACTAATTTTTTCGATTTGACATCTCTGGTAGCTTTATGAAAAAGTGCTCCAATTTGCACCAAATTCATACCAGTTGAATTATATTTCAGTCTTAACCTTTCTATGAAGTTTCATCAAAATTGGTTTACAATTTCATATAGCTGTTATACAAAAATTGAACCAGCAAAATTCTTTGCATAAGGATTAGGTACTACCAGCTTTGAATTTATTATAATTATTATTTCTATACTGTATTATAATGACAGTTGTATTATATTTTTATGAAGTTCCATCATCATATAAGGTCCTTATGAGCGTACTGTGTGAAAGACTGAAGCCACTCGCCAAGGCACTGATTGGGCCTTATCAGTGCGGCTTCAGGAGTGGCAAGTCCACCGTCGACCAGATATTCACACTACGCCAAATCCTGGAAAAGACCCACGAACATCAAGTCGACACTCACCACTTGTTCGTCGACTACAAAGCAGCTTTCGATAGCCCAATAAGGGATCGAGTATATGCCGCAATGTCTGAGCTAGGTATCCCTGCGAAGCTGATAAGGCTTTGCAGAATGACGTTGAGTAATTCCTGCGCTCCGTCAAGGTAGGAAGGGACCTCTCCGAGCCTTTTGATACCGTGCGAGGTTTCAGACAAGGCGACCCCTTATCATGCGACCTCTTCAACTTCGTCATGGAGAGCGTTCTGCGGAAGGCAGGCGTACATCACACTGGCACTATCTTCTACAAGAGTGTCCAGCTTCTTGCGTACGCCGACAACATCGACATCATTGGGCGTAGCAAGCGAGATGTCACCGCGGCCTTCAGTGCTATCGAACGGGAGTCTGCGAAAATGGGTCTGGCGGTAAATGAGGGCAAAACAAAGTATATGCTGTCGACAAGTAGGGACGTGCGGCGGCTTGGGTCCCAGATTACGGCCGAAAGCTATACTTTCGATGTTGTCAAGGAATTCATCTACCTTGGCACCGCCGTTACCACCGACAACGATGTCAGCCTGGAGATTAAGCGCAGAATCACTTTTGCCAACAGGGGCTATTTCGGTCTCAATAGGCAATTGAGTAGTAGAGACATCTCTCGCCCGACAAAACTATCACTCTACAAGGCACCCATCCTTCCAGTGCTTCTTTACGGCGCGGAAGCCTGGACCATGTCGCTAACTGATGCAGCTGCCTTGGGAGTTTTCGAGAGGAAAGTACTGCGCAAGATCTTTGGTCCTATTCGAGTTGGCGAACTCGAACTCGAACTCGGACTACCGCATCCGCACCAACCAGGAGCTGTATGAGCTCTTCAACGACATGGACGTTGCTCAGCGTATCAACATCCAGGGGCTTCGCTGGCTCGGACATGTCGTTAGTATGTACGAGGATGCTGCAGCTAGACGTGTGTTCGATGTGGTAGTCAGCGGCCGTCGGCGGAGAGGACGACCGTGTTTGCGTTGGAAAGGCCAAGTGGAAGGGGCCCTGTTTTCGCTCGGTGTGAACAACTGGAAAAGGCGCGCGCAATGCAGAGGCGCTTGGAGAGAAGTTTTAAGGCAGGCCGTAACCCGGTAATC
Organism: Chymomyza amoena; assembly: GCA_037043745.1. NCBI lineage: Eukaryota > Metazoa > Arthropoda > Insecta > Diptera > Drosophilidae > Chymomyza > Chymomyza amoena. The sequence continues at coordinate 11,816 of JBAMAX010003600.1, read as the reverse complement.
GGGTTGTTATGGCCACGTAACAAGAAGAAGAAGTTCCATCAAAACTGGTTCACTATTTCATATAGCCGTCATAAAAAAATTGATCCAGTAAAGTTCTAAGAATCAAGATTAAGGACTGCCAGGTCTGAATTCCAAATATGGAAATTGAACCATGCTTTTACTCAACTTCTATTTCATGGTTCAAGGTTTCCTGTTAAAAATGAAATCAAGATTTCCGCAAAAACTGTCATTTAGCTTTAGTTTACGATGTCATAATAACAATTAAATGTTTATTTTAAGCTTTTGCGGTAATTTGGCGATTTAGTTACAATGTTATCTTTGCTAATTCATAGTTCCGAATTTTATGCAACATGCATAAAATGTGTCACAATGTTGCAATTATTGCCCGCACAATTATTTAATTGTACAAAAGCTTTGCTATTTGTTTTTGCTAAACTCTATTACTTTAGCCTTTTACAACACTAAACACACACACACACACACACACACACACATACACTATAAAGCTGCCCACATTCGCAAAAGTCGAGCAAGCATTTTGCACGAACTGCAATTTATAAAGGCACATACGTGATGCTGTACCACATGCACCCCCTCCCACATGCCCCCGCCGACACAGATTGCCAGACACACACAAACACATAAACATTTTTGTTGCACCAAACCCAACCCCGCCGCCATCCACCTTCCTGATTTTACCCTTTTTCCGCCTTTATGCGAGGTGACGCTGCCGGAGCTTTCGCAGTTTTTGTGATCTACCGGAGCGCAAATAAACAAAGGGTCGTGCGCTATGTGAAAATGAAAAACAAAAAAAAATATTTCAGAAAACAGAAAAAGTACAAAAAATACAAAAAAAAAAATAAAACAACAAACGAGAACAATGCACAATGCAACATGATGTTGCAAGTGGGTCGTGTGGGAAATTTAGCTGCTACAAATTGCTAGCACCAGCGAAATATTTACTACCCCAAGCAGGTTGAGAGGCATGCACCAGCAAGCACCGCCAATCGCAGATGAAAGTGAAGAAAAATGGACGAAATTGTTCTGCTAGCTGTTAAATTTGCCAGGTTCCTCGAGCTCTGCGAAACGCGTGGCATGCAACTTGCAGCAACTTGAGGCGGTTTGCCTCTCTCTAGCGCTCTCTCGCCATCTCTCGTCTCGTCTTCGTCTCGCTTTTTCAATTCAGTTAACCCAAAAACTGAATTTACAGTGTAAAAAAACATTGTGTAGTTTTCTAGAGGCGTAAAACTTTCTTTCAAAAATAATATTGCGTAGCCATTTTGTGAAATTCAAATGATGAGTAAAGTAAAACTTAAAAAATATTATTGTTTTCTGCGAGCATACTGAAAAAGCCATAGTTAAAAATGGCGTACGTAAAGTCGGGCGCGGACGACTTTAGGATACCCTGTACCACTAGCTTGTAATAAAGTCCGATTTTTTCACAAAAACCAAAAACAGAAGAATTTTTAAGCAAAAATTTGTTTTTTGACCGATCGTTCCTATGGGAGCTATATGATATAGACAACCGATTTCAATAAAATTTGACACAATGCTTAAATACCTTAAAAAAGATATGAATGCCAAATTTATTTCAAATATCTTTACAAACAAACAAAACACATCGAATTTTGTATAAAAAGCGTGTTTTTGGACCGATTGGTCCTATGGGAGCTATATGATGTAGCCAAACGATTTGGATTAAATTTAGTACAGTGCTTAGGAACTATAAAATACTCACGAATGTCAAATTTGGTCCCAATATCTTAACAAACAAACGAAATACAACAAATTTTGTTAAAAAATCGATTTTTTGGAAGATCGGACCTATGGGAGCTATATGATATAGTCAACCGATTTTGTTCAAATTTGGCACATTGCTTAAGTGCTCTAAAAAATTTCCAAACGCTAAATCTGGTTACGATATCTTTATTATAAAACGAAATATAGCGAATTTTTCTTTAAACAAGTTATTTTGGCCGATCGGTCCTATGGGAGCTATATGATATAGTCAACCGATTTCGATCAAATTTGGTACAGTGATTGGGAACTATAAAAAACTTTCGAATACCAAATTTGGTTACGATATCTTCATAAACAAACGAATTATACATCTAAAACGCTTTTTTTTGTCGAGGTCGTCTCAAACACCCCCATGGCAGCTATATAATTTATCCCCGATATCAAAAAAATAAAATAAACTTGCCTCCTATGGAATAATATGGGATCTAATGTGAAAGTTTGGTAACTCTAGCTCTTACCATCTCTGAGATCTAGGCGTTCACACGGACGGATGGACGGACGGACAGACGGACAGACGGACATGGGTATATCGACTTCTCTATTCACCCTGATTATATTTTAGGTAACTTTGGGGTGTCTCCGACGCCTCCTTCTATATGTTACATACATTTTCGGCTTGCACAAACTTAATATACCCTTGGTACCATACGGTACAGGGTTAAAAATAGTGGGATTTTTTCTTATGATACTTCATTAAAAAATAGTGGGATTTTTGGTATTTAAAATTTTGTCATTACGCAGCACGTAAAATTTACAAATGAAATAAAAAATTTAGATTTGTTTGTTATGCAATTTCTCATAATAAATAGTGGGATTTTTGGTATGTAGTTTTGTCATTACGAACTTACGAATGGAATGACAAAACATCATATAAACAAAAAATTGTGGAATTGTTTTTTATGCAACTTTTAATAAAAAAGTGAAATTTTTTTAATAACAAAACTACAATTGCTAAAAAATAGTGGAATTTTTGTTATGCAACTTCACGTAAAAAATATGGGTATTTTTTGTACATAAAATTGTGTCATTACGCAGCACGCAAAATTTACGAATGAAATGAACTTCATAGCAAACAAAATTTTTTTATGCAACTTCACATAACAAATATTGGGATTTTTGGTATAAGGTTTCGTTATTACGAACTTACGAATGGAATGACAAAACAGCATATAAATAAATAGTGGGCTTTTTAGTTATGCTACTTCATATTTAAAAAATTGAATTTTTATATGTAATTTGGGCAGCACTAAAGATTTATGAATGTAATGACAAAACTTTACATAAAAATAGTGGAATTTATTTAATATAAAGTTTTGTCACTACGCAGCACACAAAATTTACGATGGGAATAACAAAGTTTTATTTTTTTTTTAACAAAGCTTCAAATAAAAAATAGTGGTATTTTTTGTTAAGCAACATCATTTAAAAAATAGTGGGATTTATGGTATACGAAGTTTTGTCATTACGCAACACATAATGACAAAACGTCATGTAAAAAAATAGTGTTTTTTTAATCATTCCATTTATAAATTTTTTTGGGCCCATACACAGCCCAGTTGAGTTTCTGCGCAAATTTGCAACAGCTGAACGCAAAAGCAAGCGTGAATACCCTGCTTAAAATTAATGCGCTATGTGAGCCTCATCTTAAAACTTTACAGATGTGCCCCAACTATTGTCTTTAATCACTGCCATAAAACTTCGCTCAGTGTATATTTTTGCGTACCTGGTAGACGAATTCGCTTTGGGCCAACCTTATGAGACTGTGCTGAGTTTTAATTATACGCTCAAATCCATTTCAAAAGTTGCAGAACTCATCGTTGGCAACACTTTGTTGACCATTTATATGCACCATACAAAGTAGTGCATCCAACACGGTAAACGACTGAGAAAGCTTGCAGCTGCAACTTAAGTGTGTGTGTGTGTGTGTGTATGTGTGTGTTGTTGCAACTTCTGTGTTATGCAAATATTTACATTGTATGCTTTGCTTAAATTGCGCTGACACTTACACTCAAATAGGCACACACATACAGTTGTACAGTTGCACACACAGATACACACACACACTGATACATGCCTGCTCATGTTATGAATGACTGCGTTGGCTATGATGACACTTAGTCTGCCTCTCTTTCTGTCTGCTTGCAATGCGCGAGCATTGAATTTTTTGGGGCCATGTTGCCAGTTGCAAAGTTGCAGGCAAAGTTGCAACACTGACAACAACACTAACAACAAAAACAACGCAGTTGTCAACGCCAAATTTACAGCTACAATGTACATGCAACATGCCCATAAGCCAGCGTTTCGTGTGGTAATGAAATTTTAAGTAGTGCAGAGACCCTGCTGCCACCCGTCCCTGCTGCTGCTGTCAAGTGCTTGCCACAAATTGGAACACTCGCTTACACCATGCATAAACCATGTTCTTGACAGCCAACGTTGAAGCAACCCTCGCAGCGCTTACATCTAAATCAATTTTATAACTTGCTTAATTGAATGCCAAAATACAATAATGACGCAGTGCAATTAAAGCATTTAACGCGTTAGGAGTTTTGACCGCAAGATGGCGCTGCCAACAGTTCCACAACCCACCCGTTTCTAATTTAAACTGCTTCGAGTGTACAATTTTATTTTTTTTATTATTATATTTTAATGAAGCTGTCATTCAACAAATCGTCAAAAACATATATTTTATATCAACAGCATAACATTTTACAAAAATAAATCATATGAAGCTACGACGGCTCTCGAACATCCTTAAAAATTCAATTAAAGTGTGTGTGTATGTCTATTGCACGCACATACATAGTGCATGGTTTTGCGTGGTCGACTTCGAAATACACTATAGCAACACAACAATTAGTGCAAGGATTCGATAAACTCGGCATTTTAGTAAATGTAATTAAGAAGCTGCACAGTGGGCTAAAATGAAATTATAGGGGCTCCAAAAAATTTATTTGAAATTGTGAATTTATTTTTCGTCAAACCATAAAAACTTACTTAAGTAAGAAAAAAATTTTGAACGATATTGTAGTAAGCTGTGAACTTACTTCTAGTAGAAGCCTTTTTTTAGAAACTCTTTTTAATACGTCTTTGAGATAGCCTAAACCAATAGCTTTTAATAAAATCCAGTATAATTATCATAAACAACCAAAACCGGTAGAATTTTAAAACAAAAATGTTTTTTTGACCGATCGTTCCTATGGCAGCTATACGTTTATAATCAAATGTGTTACAGTGCTTGGAATCTCTAAAAAATTTCCGAGTGCCAAATTTGTTTACGATATCTGCATAAACAAACTAAACGTACCGAATGTTCTACAAAAATCGATTTTTTGACCGATTGTTGCTATAGCAGCTATATAATTTATATGTTGTACAGTGCTTGGTATTTGTAAAAAATTTCCTAGTATTAAATTTTTTCATAAACAAACGAATTACACAGTACTACAAAATCAACAAAAAATCAAAGAACTTTTCAAGCTAGTGTACGTTGTAGGTCTTGACGAGTAGATCACGATAGTGTGTTTCAAAATTGTCTAACACCGCCAAAATCGCAAGTTATTGCTTAAAAACCGTTTTTCTGGTACTGCGATCACTCCCAACAATCACAACGTCGCCATTTTTCGATTGCTTTACGGTTTTGGAAGAAGAAGATTCAAGCTTTAAGATGATATACACTTGTTTATACTTCATATAAAGCACCTACGAAGATTTTTTAAAAGATATCTAAGATTTACACTTTTTTTTTAGTTTTTCATACTTTGAAGTAATTTTTATATAATATTTTGTTAAAACACCTTTACTTTTTTACATTTGATCTTGAAGAAATATAAATTGCGAGTAAGAAAAGTCATGGTTTACCAAAATCGGTCGATAAATTTTTAAGTTACGACGCTTATTGTAAACAAGAAAATTAAACTTCCATTGACAAAAAAAAAGTTTTAGATGGATAATTCGTTTGTTCATGAAGATATTGGGGCTCTAAATCCAAAGACAGACGAGCTTGATTTTATCGGCTTCCCTGATAATCCGCTTCCCTGATAATCCACAAACTAAGTATACCCTTTTGTACCTCAAGGTAAAGGGTATCAAATCACACAGATACACATATACCAGCTATTGCTGGCTTGACAGTTCCCTCGACATGTGTGTCAAAACAATTGTCATTTGTTTTGCTCCAGCTTGTATCCGTTATATGAACGAGGGTAGGCTGAAAACTAATCAGGTCTGTCATCACTTAGATAAATACTATGAATTTTTGCCCGCGCTCAAGTAAAGGCTTTTAATTAAGTTAACAATAGATATCAAAGAACATCTTGATTTAAAAAATTTTTAATTTTATAAATTTCCAATTCGAAACAAATTCGCTCTTATTAATGTTTAAATAATTTAAAAAAAATTATATATGTATATTAATATACGTATAAGCAATAGACAAAAAAAACCAACTAGATGTATTCTAAATCGATTCATAATGGAGACTTTGGAGTTGTTGACTTAACACAGAGAAGAATCGATTTCCGGTAGCGTCAGCTAACAAAATAGATGTCGCAAAATTGTTTCTAACATATATATATAAAAAGAAACGTATGTTTTGCGTGCTATGGATGTACTCAAAAACGCGTCCATCGAATTTCAAATCTGATATTTTGCGTGTGTTAGAGGTTATCAACTACGAGACGGTTATAAACTTTTTCGCTGTCGGAGATATACGCATTTTCTTGAATATCGTTTTAAAATTGTGTGTATAATTGCCATAAATACAAAAACTGGTATGGTTGCTTAGATCAAAGTGCGAGGTCCAACATCGTTTCAATCAATTGAGAACAGTGAATGACGTATTGTGTGGAACGTATCGAGAGGCATGTCAAAAATGTAATTTGTTGCAAAATGATTTGCACTGTGGATCAAACTTTAGCAGACGCTGATATTACTGCTCATTCATATCAAATTCGGTGATCTATTTACGATTATTTTGGTAACATGTTTTCCATCAAATCCACCTGAGTTGTGGATAAAACATGAAGATTATTTATCAGAAGATATTTTGTTTCGAGTAAGTTAAGCAAAACGTTATACCGTGATGGATTTTACACCGGAAGTTTACAATGAAGCTTTAATTCATATTGAAGATCTATGTTTGAGTGGCTAATAAAGCATTAGGACAATTGGTAATGCCGTCTACTAATCGATCATGGCAGGATGTATGTCAATTGGAAGAAATGCAACGAATAAAATTCATTATCAATCTAATCGTACTGCCCAGGAACGTGTAGATCGCAATGAACGTGAAAGAATTCGGTTAAGACAGACCCGTGAAACGCGACATTCGACTATTAATGGTGCAAGTTTGAATCGAGCTGCAAACTAAGCTAAAAATCTTATATTTTTCCAGATAAGCTAACTAGAGAATCTTACGATGTTTATTTACTTTAAGAATAATCCAAAAGTTTAGGCAGGACAACGTCTACAGGGCTCACTAGTATTTTATATTACATATATATATTTTTTTTAATAGCCCTATTTCCAACTTAGATTAAAAAAAAAACAGGTTTTTTTTAAATTTAAAACGCAACGAACATTGGCGAACATTGTTTGAACTGCATCATTAGATTTCACAAATCGCTGGAGGCAAAGTCCGGTACCTTGCTTTTGGTTTACTTTTTATCCTGCCCTCGCCGTGTGCGTGACGTAATGAGAGTCCAGTGACATGTGCTCACATCTATGAGTCAAATAGTTTTAGCTGCTTGCAGCATTTCCGCAAAATATGTTGCACATATTCCGCCCAAACAAGCTTTCAACTTGACTTTATTTCAAATAATACATATATTGCTCATACGCCGTGTTGCTTATGGTGTCATGAAATTAAAGCTAGCATATTTGCAAATGCTTAAAGGTGTTTATTGTATCATACCATATCAAAAAAAAAAAAAATCTGTTAATTCAAATCTGTTTGTAAATCCTTAGCTTGGAATTTTTCTAGGCAAGGAAATATAATAATAAAATAACAGCTGTATGTTTGGAATATTGATGCCTCTACGTGCGTCTTGTCAAATTTATTAAGTTTAGTGATATTGGGTTCTCTTGAACCTAAAAATTCACAAGGTCTAAGTCAGACTATAAAAACTGTACAAATTATAGAGTATATTATTGCCACATTGTCGGTAGTCGGCTACCAAACTGCTTCTTTAATGTAATAAAATTTAATAAATTTAATTATTACATAACGCTGCATAGAATGTTCGGCACAATTTGGGCGCATTGACAGTGGGCCAATAGAGCACATTTCGCTGACACTTTACACGCTCATATCATTTCTTGTTTCGTGTGGCTGCGATAACCGCCACCATGTGGCGCTTCTAATATCCTTTTACCAACGCAATTGGTGTCCTGCCATGACTGCCACTCACAAGCATGCCACTCGGCTTGCTGCTCTTGATTCGGTTCACTTGCCCTGCTGCAAAAAGTTTACAACGGCCCACTGACAACCCAACAACCCGATAGCACAACAATCCCCCCCCACCCACACACTGGCCAAGCCATTGTCGGCCATTTTAACGCATACAAACGTCCAGCAGGCAGTCGATATAATTGATGTTGTATCGATGTGTTGTGGTGCAGTTATCAATTTTCGTTGCTCACAGCATATGTACATGTCTGTGTGTGTGTGTGTGTGTGGGAGCTTTAAACCTTCAATATGGCGAACCATATATGAGTCACATTCTTTTTGATTTTAGGGTGGATTGTCTGCAGCTCCTTTAAAATGTTAACAATCCCTATAAATTGAATACTACGTAGTCTAGTAGTAGGCCTAAACATTATGTTCATCAAAAAATGTCATTAACAATCTACTCATTTAACACACAACACATATTTCAAAATGTTTTTGAAGCACCCGTTTAAATCATTGTTATTACTCCTAATCGCTTTTATTCTAAAGGTAAGCAAAACTAATTTGAGTAGAAATTTTAAAGAATTTTATTCTTAACTGCAGCTACCTGATATTGAAGCTTATCCTATATCTGTTAGCGGAACTGCTATGGTAAGTAAAAATATGCCAAGTTTATAAAGAATTCCTTTAGGTTAGGTTGGGCTGTTAAGGCAGCTCAGATAGGGACTGGGATCATCCAGAGACCATGAGGTCTATTGTGTTGCCTATTTGAAAGAAGGCGGACGAAAGTGAGGGATAGTGTAGGAGAATCAAATATTCTACATCCCTATTCGCGTAAGTCTCTCGTGTAGCAGAGCCACTATGTGCACAAAGGTTAGACTACCCAGATCCTTAAAGAATGGTTTACCCAGAAACTGGGTTTGTCTTCTAAAAATCGCCGGGCAGTCGTTGGATGCTTTCTGCCTCTTCCTCATCACTGCAGCTGCGGCAGAAATCGTGTTGGGGAGCGTGCAACCGCTCAGCCATATTTCCTATGGTGCAGTGCCCCGTTACAGCTCCTACCAACATCCTACTCCTGTTTTTATGGAAGCACAGGAGTTCAGATGTTCGCCAGAGTGCTCGCGAGATGCGACAACCGGACACCATGTCCCATTCTCTTTCTGCCAGAGCTCTAGCCGTCTCCCAGATTTACGATACGTCGTGCTATAATTTTCTTTCTACGTCCGTAACCGCAAGCGCTGAGCAGTTCCTGACGCACTCGTCCCTTACCAGGGACACCTGTGTACTCCGGAACCCAGCAGAGGATTATTGAGTGGTGATCGATACGGTTAAGCGCTAGCGTCGTGTTACGGACTAGTTAACCCTTTATGGTGTGCGTTGAGCTTTAATAGCAGCCTGACTATCGACATGAATTATAATGTTCTTTGGACTTCCATCCATAAGTCTAGTCGCTTACCAGACTGCCTATATCTCAGCTTGAAAAACGCTACACCAGTCGGGGAGACGGAATGAAAGCTTCGTCGAAAGCTTTTCATGGAAGATGCATGATCCTGTGCCCTCATGCATCTTCGAACCATTAGTAGAGATCGTCAATTTGTTACCTTTTAGGCGGTTCTTTGCATCCAATCTTCCCTTTCGAATTTCTTTACACTCATATATCTTATATCTTTTAGATGCAGCCAACGAACTTGGAGGCACAATCTATTTCTGAAAGCGGAAGTTCAATGGTAAGCATAAATAAGTAAAGAAAAATCTATGAAGAATAACATCCCCAAAATGAACCATCTTGCAGATATGGCAGACAGATTTGGATGTTAAACTTACTAATAAAAGCGCTGACTTTCTGGTAAGCAATTACAAGCTAACTAACTAAAAGCTGCCATCTACAAAAATTATCCTTTAGATGCAGCAGTTGAATATTACGGCCAATTATACACGTAACAATGGAACTGGAACTACAATGGTAAAAACAACTAAATGATACCCCAATATAACCAATAATGAGTTATAAATTACTTTCTTATATGCACAGTCTATGGATAACTCGACTATTCTAGCTCCGGGAAATGTTGTCTCAACAGCACTGCAGTCTTCAAGAGGATATAACCAAAAGGCTACTAAGCCAAAGATCAAGCTACAGCATATTGCACGTTCCAAACGTGAACTTGCACCCACAATGCCGTATGACTTCCATACTCTACATCAACCATGTGAGCTTATACTTAGTAATAATCCTAAAAATGTGGAAGCAATGCCAAATCACTGCATTTGGGTATACAATAATAGATACGCCCACGAGGGCTTCTATCGCACTTTTAAGCTATATCAATTGGAGTCGTTCTTTTTCTACCAATACTATATGCGGTTTCTTCGACTCGAAAATATACATATTATTAATCATTATGGTCCAGATTATGAAGTTGGTTTATCGGATGAAACATTTGGCCAACCAGACCCGGAAAAGAAACCGGATGAAAAACCGGAAAATAAACCGGAAGATAAACCGGAAAATAAACCGGAGGATAAACCGGAAAATAAACCGGAAGATAAACCGGAAAATAAACCGGAAGATAAACCGTAAAAAAAAAATGAGATACATGAAACGAAAGAGTAAATAAAAGTTTATAAAGAAATTTTATTTTGAAATGTCAAGAAAATTACAAATTTCTTTCATTTGTGACTTAGCGCGAACGACCTCGATTTTTTCGGAGCGGATGCATTTTTGTTTTTTTTTAGCTGGTTTGCTCTGTTTCTCCTGTGTCACGGATAGTGAAAAGTATCACCAAGAGCAGGGTACGTTATGTTAGGTTGTATAGGCAGCTCAGATAGTGACCGAGATCAGCCAGAGGACAATAAGTCCATTGTGTTGCTTAATTGAAAGAAGGGGACAATAGAAATTGAAGAAAGGAAGGGATAGTGGTGGAGGATCAAAAATTGCAGGACCACTTTGAGGATTTGACGAAAGCAGACAGATCCACTTCGGGTACAAAGGCTAGACTAACTAGATCCTCAATGAATGGTTTACCCAGAAGCCGCGCTGGGCAGTCGCATAATAGGTATTTGATGCATTTTGCCCTTCCTCATCGCAGCTGCTGTGGTAGAAATCGTGATGGGGAGCGTGCAACCTCTCAGCTATATTGCCTATGGTGCAGTGCCCCCTTACAACGCCTATCACCATCCTAGTCCTGTTTTTATGGAAGCGCTTTGGATCATATCAGAGCCGTCTTCCTGATTTATGATACGACGTCCGGTAATGGTCTATCTCCCTCCGTAACCGCTGCCTCGTTACCAGGGACACCTACGTGACCCGGAACTCAGCAGCGGGTTATTGAGTGGTTACGGATTAGCTTACTCTTTATGGTGTGCAATGACTATCGACAAGAATTGCAGTTCCTTGAACTTCCGTCCAAGGTGTCAATAATTCTAACCGCTTGCCGGACTGCGTATATATCTCGAGGGAGCAGGGTAGGATTAAAGGAATCCTTTTATTTGGATTAAGGACAGTGGTGCAGTTCGTAAATGGGCCAACCGGCAGTTGGATACCTTAAATGGCTTTTAAAAATACTAGGTCGGAAAAATTCTTATTGCTACGAAACTGCTAGTAGTGTGAAAAAATGAGGTAGCCCGA